>JABFOV010005350.1:0-12234 GCA_022817685.1 Aradophagus sp. ZL-2020
CGCATCAATACTGCAGCACAACACAGTCACTGTCACGCTGTCTCATGGCCTATTCGTCGTCATAACCACGTTCAATCTACATCACTCACCGTTCTCATTGTTGTCTTCACCATTATACACATTTATTTATACTTTGTTTTTATATTTATAGGTACTTGTTTTTTTTTTTTTTTTTTGTTTTATTTCGCCGGCTGCGATCATTGTGTTTATGGGACCGCATCACACTTTTTTTAATTTTTTTTCTTTAAATTTTTTTTTTTTTTTTTTTTTTTTTTTTTTTTTTTTTTGTATTTTCTTTCTTTTTTATTTTTCCTTGTATAATATTGCCAGCACAACTAATCTGGAATCAAACATTATCGCCCCACAACACTTCGCTTTGTCTGGCAGTGCGAACATTGCGCAATTATCAAAACTAATCTGAGTATAAAAATATATAAATTTGTATGAAGGACAAAATGGGGGGAACTATAGACTTCACAATTATTGCAAGTCAACAAGAAATCATCACAAAAATAAATAAAATTAATCAATAGATGACGGTTCTATATTATCCAGCCGCCTACACGCCGCGTTTCAAGTTCCATTGCACGTGGACATTACTTGCGTTGTTGGAGGACCAAAAAAAATTCATTATTGAAAGAGATCACTAAATTTTCGAACCAACATGTACTATGTACAAGTAATATCAATACACAGGCAGATATTTCCCACATGTACCTGTATACAGAAATGTAAATATATATATATATTTATATATATAAATATATATGGATTTAATAACGAGATGCGTCGCGAGATAAATATCACATCGCACGACGCAGCACAACTTCGATGTTTGATTCCGAGCGAAGAAAAGGTATTGTTTTTTCCTTCGCCTCAATTTCGATTGTCGTTGGGATTAGACGGGTTAATGCTTTTGTGTACGTGTGAGTGTGTCCTTATATGAATAATTACCACATTTAAAACAATTCTTTTTTTATTCGTATTATCTTTCTAGTAAGAAAGTTTCAGCACTGATGAAAGAGGCGTTTACTGATCCCAACTATTGATTTTTCGTAAGGAGGTTTTAAAAGAACATTAAATCAATAAAATAAAAAAAATCAATCAATCATCAAATAAATAAAATAAAAAATGTATGGTATTTTTATACAAACGTTGCATTAGAGGTAAGTTGACATTATTATTAGCAAATATTCAATTCATTATTTATATTATACAATAAAGATTTTACGGACTTTTAATAGATCTTTAATTTTCAGTTTTGAAACTTCCTTAATGTGATTGAGGTGAAATGACTGAAACTTAAATCTATTCAATACATCTTGTATAAATTGACAATATTTCTATCGATTTACATTTTAATTACTACGACTTATCGACGATTCCGACAGTTTTGTGCATCACGTAACAACCTGCACTTAAATTTTGATCAAAAGAAAAATATATTTTTGCAATACTTGTTCAAAAATAAAATGTATTTTACGAATGTACGAATATACTTATGTCGAACGGCAATCATTTCACTTCAATTGTTGAAACCAACAGCGCGTTCATTAAAACGGACTCCATTGTCATGACCGATTGTTGTGTCCAAATTGCACAAGCCATCGTCGATTAATTTTATCACTTTACTTGAAATTTATCACTTTACTTTCGAATCGTTTTGCCACAATGGAGTTCGTTCAGTTATAATGACAATGCAAAAATTACGATGAGAGTTTGGAAGTGACTGTTCAAGATACATATGATTTGAGTGACGTGCAATTTTGTACTTTGAGGCTGAATTTGGATATAGATATCTCCATTAACCCATCCCCTTTGATGTGGTCACACCACTTATTTACATGATTATACTATTGTAGGTGTAGACGACGACGATGAATAGGCGAAGATCACATGACCATCGTCACTTTTTAAATATAAGCGGCAGAATATTTCATACGTTGCGATTGGTCGACACTCACACATCCATAGAACTGTCACAAGAACAAAGGGAATGGGTTAATTTACCACTTTTACAACCAATTCCAAACTCTTATAAATGTATTAATGTAGAAACGTGTCTCAATGTTCGATTTTTTTCTACTAGTTCCATCTTATGTTTTGTTTACATTTTTGCTTAATCCAATTACGATTTTTAATATAAAATTACGCACAACATCAGAAAGTCAAACATTGAGACCCGCCAACAGGTACTGTCATCTTGTGCATTTTATTTTGTTCAATAATGTCCCTACTGCTAAATTAGGAACTGTAAACGACGTCCATCATTGTAGAAACATTATCGCTTTATTTATTCGCACCAAGTTGCAGTCGACCTGAAGTACCGCCAGTAAATCTAAGATTTCCCAAAGACTACCAATCATGTTTATTTCAATATCTCTTATTTGCTCGTCTGCTATCATGAAAATGTTATAAGAGTTCTTGAGGAATACTTTTTTTATTCGTCCAGTTACTGATTTTCATTTTAACAGTTGCAAAATCATCAAAATATTTGAAATTTTCCTCAAAAAATATATCTATAAACACAATTAGCATCTTGGAACTACAAAAGTATTATATAAAACGCAACTTTGATTGCCCAGAAAACGGAAGCCGTGGAAGGGTTTTCTTTCTCTTTATCCCAGAACAATTTCCACCTCTAAATTTTGATTATTTTTCTTCCAAACAAACTAGTGAAGGTATAAAAAGAACTCTGAGCATTTTTGATCCTTCATGTCAAACTGCCACATGTTTACGCCAAATACACAAAAGTCGTCCATGCTCCCTTTCTTTCACCCTTCCTCTACCCCCCATTAATAAATATCATCACAGTGTCTTGATGTATATTTCTTCTAAATTTAATTTACATCCGCGCAACTTGGCGAGAAATTAACTTGATCCTCGTGAAGTTACCGGCATCGCAAAAAGGATGTGGCAGTTTTCAATTAATAGAGCTACGTATATGCTACAAATGGTCGTCGCCGGGATTGACTTATTCGATTGATTTAACATTCGTTTCCATAACGTTTATAACGTCGTTCCCGCAACGCTCCATAACAGTCAATTCATAAGATTTTGGCTATCATTCATTTGTATCATCATATAAACTCTACACTTTGTCTTTGACACTTTGATAAAACTTTGCTGGACAGTCCCGTCCATAGCCCTTGTTATCTGGGAACAGCGGTTAGCTTCATTGACGACTTCTTGAATTGAACGCCGCATCATATGATACAATTTTTTACTTTGTTCGTGAGATACGAATGGATTTTTAACACGCATTATCAATTAAAGCAGTGTTTATTAATTTGTTAACTTGTTATTAGATATTTGATGATAGAAAGCATATAACGATAATTGTGTATAAACAATAATTTTGATAATTCAGATTTTTTTTTTTTTTTTTTTTTTGATTCCAATGACTCTTGTGTTACATATAAATGTATCAAAAGTTAGTCTATAATTTTACAAGCTCAATCAAATCACAGTCGTCTTTTTTTGATTTGCTGACAAATTTTCGCGAGGAAAAATATTGTCATTTGACTGTGAACAGATTTGTTACACCTTTGATCTTTCTTTTCTTTTTTTTCATTTTTTTTTCTTTTTTTATTTTTCTTATGTTTGAGATAATAGAAAAGTGATTTATTTATTTACATGTGTAAAAATTGTAAAAAGACAAACGAAAAATTGTTTTAATAACAAGAAATGAAGTAATTCTATGTCATGATTATTTGTGTATAAAATTTTTATCAGAATATATATACAACATTCAACGAGTATTCATGAATTCATCTTACTTCGCGTACTATATATATATTATATCACACGAATTTGTATCACGTTGTCCTTTAAATGCAAAGGATGCTTAAAATACCATCGAAGTTTTTTACATTGAAAATTGGTATGCTCTTTGAGCAGTGACATCATGAAATTGACTTCAAAGAAACATAAATTTTTGTGATGTATTTTGAAAACATCGAATACCCGATTAATAGAATATAATGTGAATATGAATTCTTGAATAAACAAAATAAAACTTTGTGTTTAATATGCTGTAATGGAAAAGTAAGTGCTTTTGATAGTTGTAAAGAAAAGACAGGAAATTTCATTGCATTTTTATACGAGTGTTACATTGAAAATAAAATTATTTTTAAAGTAGATAAAAAAACCCAATTAATTTTAAACAATTCAACATATTACAGAGACTAAAGTAAAAACAATTATTTTATCAATTTTATACATTTTGCATTAATTTATTAAAATAAAAAAAAAAATAAAAAAAATTAACTGCGTTGACGATTGAATTTTTACACAAAATAAATCTGGATATGAACTGTTATGTTAAACTTAAAAATCATCCTAATTTAAGAAATAAAAATTTTAAGTATAAAATTTGTTCCTCATTTGTTCAAAATTAATTACGATTAACAACTAACAAGCAGATGAAAAAGGGGAGTTTTTAATTTTTTACGCCTGTTAACGTAAAATATAGTTTAAGAAATTAAAAGTTGATAATATAAATATGTGTTAATGATTATTCATTTTTAACAATAAAGATCGTACAATAAGTGATTTTTGGTTTCAGATCATTGTGATATACTGGATACAATCATTGACACACTGAAAGAAAAATTTGGATTCAGTGTTGCATCCACGAACATATTTTGTGATATATCGTCACACAACTGAAACAGATACCACATTAATTTGACACTGTGAGAATACATCATGGATGATATATATGTATATATATCAGAATAAAAAATAATTCATCAAATGTTAGGTAACATTTTTTTAACAGGCATACCAATGAACGAACAAAATTTTAAAATTACATTTTTTTTCCATTGTCATAAACCATTCGAATTCATTTTGGTTTTAAAATACTTTTCATTAAAGTTTGCAATCAAAGTTGTTTATGTTACAAGAACTTTAATTGCAAACCCATTGAATGTGTATGCACTAAAAAAATCTATAATCAGTAAAAACCATCATAGTGTATGGGTAAATTATCTATCATTTGTATGATTGCATAAGTCAAGTATGGGTGGGCAAAATCACTATGTAATTTTTACTACCATGTAAAATAGTAATAATTTCCAAATAAAATTTAGATTTGCATTGTGCAGAGTGTCCAGTGGAAAGTCAAATTGAAATTCAAGGTTTTTTCCCGGTTTTTCCAGGTTGAAAAAATTTTTTTTTAAGGTTCAACGAGATTGAAACAAACCCAATTTTATCAAATAATTGATTATCAAGTATAATAATTACAGTTACAACATTTAAATTGTATATATGAGTACAACCAAATTGATGTTGCGTGGAGCGGATATCATACGTACATATATATTGGATAAATGTTTCAACTGCCAAACATTATTTTGCTTTTAAATAACATTTAAATTGAAAAATTATTCGAAATAAAATATGGAAATAGTAAATCGACGAAGATTCAAGGTTTCAAACCAAAAATCAAGGTTTTTTCCAGGTTTTACAAATTCAAGGTTTTTTTCCAGTTTTCAAGATTTCAAGGATTGCTGGATACCCTAATTGTGGTATATGTTCAGTACAGTAACCCGTAACAGTACTGTTATTTGAGATACCCACCTGTAAATTGTTGTCATTAATTTGTGTTTAAATCTTTCGATTTAGTTTTTGTCATTTTTTAAAATAACAAAAATTAAATCAAAAAGTTTAAACACACTCATAAAAAAAAAGGTTTTTAATTTGTATGTGTAAAGATTGATTAACGAATATGTATACTTATGCAAAAACAAGTTAAGAATTTTTCCAACATTGTATGTAAGTATAACGACCAATGAAAACGAAATATTAGCAATATTTGTATATCATCAGCTAAAATGAAACACAAAAATAAATATCATAACTAGTAATCCACTGTTTTAATCCCTAATTTAGAATTCTGTCTTGCGATAATGAAAATTTATCGACGTTCAATTTGAAACCGCCATTGATTTCCGCTGCATCTCACTCTTTCCCTATTTATAATATAGAAGTTTACCTAAATAAGTAATTGTACATATAACTACACGAACCTAACACGTTTATTATGCAAATAGAAGAACGCTCAGATAGCTGGGAACATATTCAACATACCTATAATGAGTGTCCTGAATTTAATCTAATTATAATTAAAATAAAACTTTCTCAATAACTTCATTCTACAGAGTTTGAAATAATAAAACAAACTCGACATTTCTTACTACAATTATCTTTCAAACTCCAAATATCTTCCAGATGATATCGTCATAACTAGACTACTATTATATTAACAGTATATTTATGTTTGTAAATGTTCATGTAGATATAGTAAACAATAATAAATCTAGTTATCCTGATGCCATTTAAGGAATAAGCTGACTTTTAAAGCAATTCACTCATTCCAGGTACATTGGAATTGCTCATAGCTTGTTGCAGTTATACATTATAATATAATTATGACGATTGTTCGCAATAATGACGTTAATGAAAAGTAATAAATTAACGATTTACGCTTGACTCTGATATTAATTGCTGAGTGACTGCCTGGACGATGCGTGCATTGCAAAGTCGACGAGGGGATTAGTTGGTCCAACGACCGCGGGAACAGCCGGGCCGACGACCACAGGCTTGCACATAATTGGGTGCTCTATTGGCGAAGCCAACGGTTTAATGTAGTGCACTGACGCGGCTTTAACCGCAGCTGCAACAACTTGACTCTTGGCTTGGCTTTGTATGAACTTGGCCATCAGTTTTGCTTCACCCTGATTGGAAGACTCGTCATAGCCCGAGTCGGAAGACGAGTCACTGAAGGTCTTACCATTGCTAGCAGGCTTTAGTGACGTGGTCGAAGACGAGTCTGTGCCAGATTCAACGCTGTGCGCTGGACTGGTTGAAGCTGAACTGTGCACGGGACTGGCTGAAGCAGAGCTATGTGCTGGACTGCTACCAGAAATGGCGCTCGGAGTTTGTTGCTGCTGTGATTGCTGCTGTCGCCCCCGTGATGAGCAACTGCTGCATGGTTTCTGAGACTTTGATTCAGTGATAATTTCGCCACACAAGCCCTTGAAAAACACTCCGCAGCAATACGCTTCTCTGTATGAATGAACAAAATTTTAGATTACTAATGTTAACTGATGGATTTTTTTATTTTTGTGTCAATCTTTTTCTTTCAAAAAAGAAAAAAAAAATTGTATCTTCAAAAGAGAAATACGTTATAAATTATAATAATATTTATTCATGTTCATTCTAAATCGTTAAAAAGTGCGAATGTAATAGTTATTTCAACACAACATGAATAATTTTACACTTTGAAGGAACGACTTACCTTTTGAAGTATGTCATATCAACAAAAATGCCCAAACTCAGAAGATGATTTTTTGCACCATTTTCTCGGTTAATCAATCGCTTTTCAGTTACGGTAATTTCATCAGTGTCCATGGGGCTGCCGGATCTGCTCGAACCTTTGCTTCCATTGCCAGTCAATTCGTCTTCTACAGAAACATTTGAAAAAAAATTTAGTTTATTCTCTTGTCAACTCCATTAACAGCAAAATCATTACAATTGATATTGTTTTTCATTAAGTAAATTCAAACAATTAAAATCAACCAAACAAAAAACGAAAACTGTGTATTTTAAGCAAAGATAATAATAAAAGGTAACTGAAAAAGGACAATAATAGTCATTTAATAACGTTGTGATAATAGGGAAGGAGAAACAAACCATTCATTTCATCGCTCATTGACGGACTGTTTTCTCTGTCTCTCTCAGACTTTTGATAAATATGCTTCTTCTTAACAATCTTGTCAAACTTCTCAGGTATATCCTTTATCTTCTTTTTGTTCTTGGACTTAAATTTAGTCAAGGACTTTATTCCTGGTCCTGCCCGAGCATCAACGACCTGCATTTATAAAATTAATAATTTATTGGAATTAAATTTGTTATTAAAACAAAGCAGGAATTTTGTGAATAAAAACTTACATGTCTCCAGTGGCGGTTAGTACCAGCTGGCAATTTCTTCCACCGCTTAACCAACAGGACGCATGCATTGCATATCTCTCCAGTGCGTCTCTCATCTAATTGAAAGCACTCGATGAAGTCTTCTTCGTACTTCTTACTATCTGTGAACCGCGAACTGCCAAACAAGTTGTGTGAGTAAGTATTGCATGATTAATGTTTAACTGCCATCAATATAACAAGTATTTAAAAATAATGTCATGTAGGTGTTAAGTTTTGAGTATACAATTTTTTATAATAATAAATTCTGACTTAAACTACTTTTGAGAAAAAGTTAAATTCTGCCCACAATCAACAATTATTAAAACCCATCCAAGGCAAATATTATCACGTAAAATATCCCATATAAATAAAACATTTTCAGTTTACCTGCTGGATTTAGCTTTGCAAATGCAGCAACCGGTGGTAGACCGATAAACCTTGGGTTTATGGAAGCTAAACATCTTGGCGAATTGCTATTGCTGACTCGTGTCTGAAAACAAAAAACAAATCTCATGAGCACTTTTGTTATTAAACTCAAATCCCACATACATACTTCAAAGCTGGATTGCAAAGACTTCAAATTTCTGTCATCGTGAACTCAAACCCACAAGATCCAAATAAGTCGCGCGCCGCCATAATGTCAAATCAACAGGAAGAGAAACGAATAACGAAGAGGCAAAGTAATTGTAGAAAAGAGAAGAAAATTGGCCGAAAGAGCAATATGACGTATGTAAAGTGTGACGAAAAGCACGGACGAGGCGATAATTGTGGATGAGGGTCGATATCCCGGTCGGATTCACGGATCCGATAAGAACGTGTCCCAACGGCTTTCAGCTTGCCGCAGTGTGTACATTGTTGTGCGCGCATAGTAAGTGAGACGCTACGAAGCATGACGCACGCACGCACGCTTGACAGCCGAGCGGCTCCGTCCCTAACCTCACTTTCTGCGACCGGCGCCCCACCAAGACGCTCAGTGTCGGATCAACTGTGGAGCACGTGCCGTCACCCACGCACCTGGTTATCTCAGTTGATGAAAACAAATTCAAATCGGTCGCAGAAACAAGAAACAGTAAATTCTTAGAATTAACTGTTTCATTGGAGTTAAAAAACAATCTCAGGATTTTTATGTTTTGCTTTTAACATAATTAAATGTTGAGTTGAGATGTTAGACTCGAGAAAATATGCTGCAGTCGCTTCCCAATGTTTTCTATCAATTTTTTTTACTGAATAAACAATTTTTTAACTCTGACATTTTTTTTTTTTTTTTTTTAATTTTTATTGTTATTTTTATGCAGAACTTTCGTGTGCATGTTCTTGTATATAGATATAGATAAAAAAGCAATTCTTGTATATAGATTATCAATTCTTAATTTAATATTTAAATCATTGCAAAAAGAATCATTGGCGAAGAGTATTGAATTCTTGTGTTATGAATTTCGAGGTTTATTTATCCGTGTGCCCAGCTTATCATTAAAACTGCGATACTGAACAAAAAATGTTTTTCACCCAAATTAAAATTGCGACACGCTCGGACAGCTAAATACCTCAACTGAGCAAAATATCTTGTAGGTCATGAACTGCGTTTAAAGTGAATTTGCGATTCTGTTAAAAATGTCTCATCGAATATAATAATAGCACGAATAATATTAAAGTTTATACATTCTGTATACATATAAAGAGTAAAAATTGTGAATTGCTCCAACTCTGGAATAGATCAAAGAAGTCCTATATTTACAAGCTATTGCTAATCTACGAATTGACTATCCATTCAAATTTTATCAAGGGTCACCTGAAAAACAACCTTCTTACGAAAATTCACCTTGTAACGTTAATGCCATACAATTCAGTACAAATAAGGATTGAAAGCCAAAACTCTAAAGATTACAGTTTGTCCAATGCCATTAAATTAAGTAATCATTCATAAATGAACAGCATTGTAAGCTGTAATTGCATTTTCGATTGAGTGTCTTGTTTCTTATTCATAACAATGAATACTTAACTATCAAGAGCTTTTCTTAGATACGATTACAATGGAACCAAATATAATTACAATTCAATAAGAAAGCGCCCAAACAATTATAAATATTTAACAATCACTTGCTCCTTATTATAGATTTAATCTAACTTGAGATAAGAAGTTGTACAAAAAGTAAATAAGAACACTTGTTTCAATTATGTTTTCATTAAAATGTGACAAAAAAAAATATATATATATCAACATATTAGTTTATAATTGTAATATAAAAGGAGTATAAAGTAAATATTATTTGAATAATAATAATAACTCATTGAAATGATTTGTTACCAGAACTTTTCTATTTATAATAAAAGTGTGTCTAAATAAGAATTTTATTCGCATAATATTAGTAGCTTTCTGTTGATGTTGTTGTCATAAACCGCGTTATAAATGGCAGGTGTAACGAAAAGCGATAAAAGGTTTCAGGTGCAATTACGGAGTGTCCCACCACTGTCAATTGCGCGGCGCCTCTTTCTCTGGCGCGATAATCATCGACTGGCGATAAAAGCACGTCTTTCCCCAATGCGCAATTAGGATAAACGCGAATCGTTCTTGCACGATCAATCGAGTTAAAATGGTCGTGTCCTTTCGTAAAAGCGCGCGAACAAAAGCCAGTCGAGCTTTGTTTGTTCGTTTGCGCGACTCGCATGGTCGCACGTATTATTGCGAAACGGAATATTTGCATGTATATTTATAGACTCCGGAGTGCCAGAATAATAAACAAGATGGCGTTTTTTAAGCCGTTCCGCTTCGGCTACCGATTTGCATGTTTTGGACCAAAGAAGTTTGTAGCATTTTTTCACAACTCTCAAATTTTATTCAGCGGAGATATAATATTTCTACTTTCATTTTTGAATGACGTTTCATTTTATGAATTGTACATTTAAAATTAATTACAGTTTATATTTATAAGAAAATCAGTATGTAACTGCAGAAGATCTTGAACTTTATCTGTATTTTGAATAGAGAATCTAAATCAAATGTATGCTACCAAAACATATTTTTAAATTCAAAGAAGCAATTTTTTTCGTTTTGAATCATTGAAAAAAGTAAGTTTAAATTTAATGTGCATTTATTGACGGTGTAGGCTAATAAAGTATATGTGTCTTTCCTTGCATTAGATATTTAAGATACACAATTTGTTGAATAAAGATATAATTTATTATACATCGGTATTGCAAAAACTGAATTTTCTTGAATTTTAACTCCTGAAAAAATTAAACAATTCAGCTATGCAATCAGTGGTTTTTGAAAACTACTGTAACAATGTCATTAAAAAACTCCAGCAGTTTGTTTGATTCGTCATAAAAATGCTAATTATCGGCATGAAAGTTATTCCGAAATTACATGGTTTTGATCAAAAGAACTGCGACTCGAAGCGACAGCGGTGCGTGTCGAGTCGCGATTCAAAATAAACCTCTGTCTCTTTTCCCTCGGCGCGTGCATTTATAAAGACATCTTCCGCTCTTGGGATCAAGATCGGTGTAAAATCTTTAACTCTGACGAGGCAACGAGAATAGGAAGAAGAGTGAAAAAGAAAATGGTAGTTGCCGAAATGGGATCGATTGTATTTATAACGAAGGGGAGTCGCAAAAGGAACAGGGCTTTGGTAGAAAGAAAAAAAGGAGAGAAAAAAAAGTAGGCCAGCGGAACCCCGTTTGGGTACTTGCGTGACCCCATTCGTTTCGACGCGAACACCAATTTGTCCAGTTTGCTGCGATGATTCCGTTTATGTAACCTCTTGAATTTGTGCGTTAATTGCATAACTTACGGGCCCCCGGAGCAGGGGCGCACAATTTTGTTAGACATTGTTAATAAGAAAGTCTATTCATGTCGTGGGTCTATTTTTACATACATTACGGTTCATTTATAGTTTTAATTACTGCTTAGTGGGTAAAAGACGGAAAGATAAGAGACAATTAATGAAAGTGAACAAAAGCTGAAGCAGAACCATTCGAATATACACAAATGGTAAAAGATAATTACTTAAACAAAAGTGAAATACTTGGTATCAAATTAGATAACCATGTTATTGGATACATGTACCAACGCTTGTGTTTATAAACAGTAAAGCTTTTTTTGTTTTTATCTTGCATATATACATGGGAAGCACTCAGTGTTTCTAACTGTGAGGATTTTTCTTCCCCCTCCATAACGCTCCATATATATTTATAAACATATAAAATCCGTATAATTTTTATATATATAATAAATATAAAAGACAGAACAATTATACAAGA
>JABFOV010005351.1:0-12231 GCA_022817685.1 Aradophagus sp. ZL-2020
GCCAACTGTTGAATTTTGGCACTCGCACGCCCATCTCGTTCCTCCCTCATAAGCTGTCCTCTCATGAGTTACAGCACACAGAAGCGTCGTCGGTGCCGCGACGCACGTGTGTTGCAACTTTCTCCCGACGATGGGAAAAGAGATGACAAAACGCGGCCGAGCAGGGGCCGAGAAAACTGAAATTGATAGGCCCGAGTAGTGACGTAGCTGGGAACACATGCGGCCCTCGGATCGCCTATTAACGGAAGCGGAATTAGAGCGCGAGCCCTCCCCAGATTCGACGACATTATATTTAAGACGAGATTTATCGTGCCGAGTCGCAAGGGTATTTTAAAAAAAAGTGGATTTGTTAAATGCAAGTCGTTCGTCGGATGGCTCGATGCAAAGGCTCCTCGCTCGTTTGGTGAAATGAAGAGATAGCGGGCTCTCTATATCACGGCGGAATATATATTTTGATTGAATGACGGGTAATCGTGATAAAAGCGCTCAACTTCAACTCGGTTTTCTTTTGTTTAATTTTCTTTGCCTTTTTCCACAAAGAAAGCAGAACTTTGAGGGAATAGTCACAATATTGCAGCATGTGATTCTTCAAAATACAATAACGCGTAAAATTTGTAATTTTGAGAAAATGAGTTTTGAAAAATTTTCATTATTATTTGAAATTGCATATTATTATACATACAATTAAATCCAAAAGATTTTTCAATTTAAAATTTTTTATCAAGTCAGAATAAAATAGTATTATCGGTTGTATAATCGGTTATTAAATAGTATAATCATTTATTGAGGGGATTAAAAACGAATCTTATAAAAAATACCAAACTTCATTGAAATGTATTAAAAATAAATAAATAAAATGTGTCTTCAGTAGTGTCGTTAAACTATAACTTGGTTTTCATTTAATAATATTCAACTTATTAATTTTTTCCTTTGCAACAATCAAAATCAACCAAATAACGATGAAACGAAAGGAATATAACCGGTCGTTATAATATGAAAATGTAATGAACACTTTATTTATTTATTTATTTATTTATTATTTTTTTTTGAAAATTATATAACGCAAAAGTGTGTCTAAAAATAATCTTTCATTTCGTTTTTTTATCCGACATCCCAAGATTATTTCAGCAACGGAAAATCGTTTTATTAATTATACTAAAATGTAAATTGTATTGATATTTAATACGAAACTGAAGGCACTCTGACAACCTTGTTATAAGACCGTCACTTTTCATTACGAAGAATAAAAAGTATCTACATGGGCAATGATTAAGATCGCTTCTTTTAGAAATACCTCACGTATCAACTCATTTATTTTTGGATAATAGTAACTTTAGTTTAATTTATATAAAACCATTTTATTTAAGCGGATATATATTTTTATAAATTATCTTTATCCAGTTATTCAATTACGTATTTTAATATCATAATCATAATTTCGTGAAAATTGTGAATTTAATAACAACACTGTAAAATGAAGTCACTCAAGATTTAGCAAAAAACTGTTATTTTCTTTATTCCTTGAGCCAAACAATTGTTTATAACAACATTGTGTTGATATTACAGACTTAGTGTTAGATTAAAAAAATTGAATGTTGGATGACGTCAGAAATTCCACCGCTTTCGAGAAGACGTCTTAAATATAAAAAATGATTTTGAAACACATGAATGGGTGCAAATTCGATAGCAAGTAACGTCGATTGATTAATTATGCAGTTGAAACAGACGTTTGCCGTGAAGACGCGAGACGAGTAAACGGAAACACGCGGGGAATGAAAAGCGTTCAATTTGTTGGTGCGCAAGTCGTATTGTTGAATGCATGAAAATGTTTTCCTTTCGCCTAAATATACGGCATAAAATTCATGAGCGCCATTTTTTCGCGTGAAAAATTATGCAATCTCGCTGGAAATTGTTCGTGCCCTCGTCTCTAAATTGGCCGATGCACATTTGGCGCTGAAGGTGCTCTCCGCGCGAGACGAGATGGAATACTGAGTACCGGCCCATAATCGTAAAGCGTTACGAAGCGAGCCCTGAATCCCTATAGCATTAATGCCCGAGCCTTGCCAAGTGTTTTTCTTCGTTTCGAAATTCCCTCGAAATTCCCGCCAAATTCCCCTCGAATTTTCCCTGTCCTCACACTCAGCCCAACTCTATCCTTTTTTCTTCGCGCAACGCGGGAGAATCGACCCAATCTCATCGTCCAGAACCGATAATGTCGATTTCCCGAAGCCAAGCGTACCTCGCTTATCGGCTTCACTCGAAACACATTCCTCAATTTATCAGCAACGCCACTCGCTTCTTTTCGTTTGATCGACAGCACATTTTTTATTGCACTTTATTTTTGACGGTGCCCAAAACAAAGCAACACTTGGACAAAGAATTCAAATACTCCAACTGCTCTGTCGATCCTCCGTTTCGTCAAGTAATTATAAAATGAATTACGCAGGACCATTTTTTTTATCAATCTCTCTCAATCGTTCGTGCTTTTTTTTCTCGCATTCGAGTAGTTGCCACGTTTCTAAGCGCTGTTTCTAATCAACGTTTCAACAACTCTGCTACCAAGTAATGATCAGCAGCCTGAAACAGAAGTTTATTTTTAGGTCTAATACGTAGTTACTGAGAAATAAGAAGTGGAATATAAAAATTAGATTCGTATGTGTAATCCTTAAAATGGTGGATTTCGCTGCAACTCCTGCCGTGAAAGTATATTTATATTTGTATTTGTTTATATTTTTCAACTACACGATTTAAAAGGATTAATTTAAAAATCCGACTGTTAAATTTCAATTTGCCGGAGCTGAAAACGAATGTTCCCGGAAAGGAAGGGTGTCGTTTTGAGCACGATTAGAGAATCTCAGACGGGTAAGCGGACTTCTGAATGCAAACAAAGGCTGGCGAGGAAGAAAAACGCGAAAGGTTGAGAGGTAATTAAGAAGATAAAATTAGCGGATTGATTGAGCAGATTGTTTGTAGGTTGCGCATATGCCGTGCGTGCTGGGCGCTCATTAACCCTTAAGCAGTGCAGCGCAGCTGTTGTTAATTTATCAGTGTGCAGCGGAGGATGCATTAGTCGAGTGTCGAAGGCTCCACTTGATTTGACCCTCGAGTTTCGTCGCCGGGAGGGCTGAAATTCGAGCCGGGCGCATCGGCCGCTCGCGTCAGCCATCTCTGACAAATGGCCCATAAGTGACAGCTCGGTCTCGGCTACTTCTCCTCTCCGCTCGCCGGGAAATCTCCTCGCGAGCGCGCCAGACTTAATGAAAAACACCTTTGTGTGAAATTTCAATTAAATCACCGCCGCAAAGCTCCGCCGAAACGACAATTTCAAGTTATTGCTTCGACTAAAAGGAAGGAAAGACCGAATTCGAAAGTCGCCTCTCTTTCAGGAAAATCCGTCGAACAGTGTCCATGTTTTTTCCTCTCACTCCTTTTTTTTTTACGTAAACTATAATTTCTTTCCTTTTTCACGCGCGCGCAAGCTTTCGCACGCAAACGTCGTGTGCCACTTTTTTTCAGAATGTTATACTCTGTAACACATATTGCATCATTTTGAGTGGACTTAGTTTTTCTATACATTTTCTACAGCTTGTTTTTACTACAATTATATTTTTTGTTTATTTTTGTTTCCCACTGCATCGTTAACACGATATAACGCTGCGTGATAGAACGCAGGATACATTTTTTCAGCATTAATCAAATTTCGAACAGGCGCATGACAATGTCACTTGCGCTGTGTATTTTTTCTCACAAGCTGCGCAGGACCATTTGCTATATAAAGAAAATTAAGTGACTCGGAAATGTGACAGCGGTAATGAAATGTAGTACTGATTGACAAATAAATTATTTTTATCTAAATATAACGATTTTCGGATGATCAATCTGTTGATTGCTGTTGAAGTCATGGACACTTTAATTAAAAATATACGTTGAAAAGATCGAGCATTAAAGACTGAATTGTAGGGTAGTTTTGTAATTAGTATTTCTTAATGTTACAATGAGAACAACAAATAATCGGATATTTATTAATGATTTTGATAAAAGATTATAGTAAGTTACAAAGAACTTTAAAAGATGCTTTATTTAAAAAACTATATATGTATATCTTTTCTTTGTTTTCTGATTGGTTAAATAATTTAGGAAATGTCAAACAACGTTAGTAAATCAATATTGTTTAATAGTATACATAAAAAAAAAATATTCATGAATAAAATTGTTTTGCCCTTTGAACCAGTTGGTTAGTGCATCTGTCAGAAATTTTTTAATGAAATCAAAACATTATTTTTGTTTTAATTTGACTTACATTTGAATCATTAGCATTGCATATTGATAACAAGCCCATTTCTTTTTATTCAATCTCCTCATTACAGACTTTTTGTTGAATCTCCGATTTAAATGATGAATTAATTATTTTCTTTGATTATTTTCTTCTGTTTTCTTTGTTTTGATTACATAAATAAACAGCAGACTCATTTTTCATCCGTCCACTGTTTTTTGTTAAAAAATATCAACGCTAAACGTTAGTAAAATGAATGTCATAGCAATATGTAGGAATAAGAATAAAGCATTTAACGGGCGTAACATGAATATATGTGGCGAGAAGGTACGATAAGCAATAATATGCTCCTGTTCCGAGAGACTTGCGAGATGAAACTAGGCAATAACAAATCGATTTGTCTCGACTCAAAGGTATCAATGCCCTCAAGATCAATAAAAACCTACTTTCTTTGCAATTTCTGGAGAGAAATTTGAAATCGGGATCTTCTTCGATTGACGATGATCAATCATACATAATCGCCGCTGAGATTAATTTCCCAGAAGGGCATATTTATCACGAGGTTGCGGCAACAATGAAAAAAAAAATGGTAGTTATAATAAAATTCGTCCGATATTCGACGTTATTATTTAAAGAGCTAAAAAGATATTAAAAACCATCGGCTTAGAAAAATATTGATTGAAAAATTTCATTTTCGGGAAATCAGTTTATCCGATTAGCATATGAAACAAGAGACGATTTTCATGGAACGCGATTACGAAGCTGATGGAAGTACATTAAAGCAAACGTTCGGTTACATCGCGAAATTTTCGCTCGCGAATTACAGCGGCTTGGCGAAAAAGGCTTTCCTTTGCTTTAGTTTGTAACAATGCGTATCTTGATATGAATTACGAAGGAAAGAATTGTATGGCGCAAAGATTGGACAGGCGATGGCTATATTCCGCAAAGGAATCTTCCAAGAATAGAAATATTCTGATAGAAGTGAAGCATGCATGAAAGCCGCAAATAAGAAAACGCGGCGGATCGCTTTATTCGATATCACAGCGGGAAATTAGATTTCTTTTTATTGTATTATTTATCAGTTTTAAAAATTAATGTTTTTATTACCGAATAATTCACTCGCGCATTGCCTAATTTTATGTTTCAACAGGCAAATCGAGTTCGTATTCGAAATATAAATTTCGATGCAATTTGCATACGAAATTTCAATTGGAAATAATGAAACGAATCGTTATCGTTTTGATCGAAAATCATTTTCGTACGATTGCTTGGATGCAGTTTCGAAATTATAAAAACCTGACATTTATGCCGGAAATTAGGTTAAGTAAAAGTATGGTATAGCGTGAGCACACTTTTTATTACAAAAAATGCCAACTTTTCGCATTAAAATTATTTTATTTATACGTCACAAAAATATCTCATTTTGCACAAATAAATATTCGTATAATTTATTCTACTGATAAAAAATAGAATTCAATATAACTCAATTGTTGATCGTTTGCTTTGAAACACATCAGAAATTAATCCAAACAAAATCGAATTGTGTAAATCAGCATAAATTAATAAATAAATCCATGTATTTATTATCAATTTATTTGATAATCGACGCACGAAATTTGTCTGCAACGTAACATTTGAACAATATTGCACGTTTAATCGATAAGAGGTTAGGAATTATTTATACAAGTAAATCTGGCTGAAAGCGGGAGCATCAACAGACTTAATCATTCGTGCCGAAAGCTTCGCCGCGTTAACTCAAACAATCCAGAGACCTCCCCGAGCAGTGTTACAAGTTATAGTATCAAATTAATGAACTGTCATACATTCTAATTTGTGCATTCCGAGATGGCACTCATTCTGCCTAGTTAATTCGGAGCATACAATTAAACCATCCATATTACCGTGGCAGCCAGCTCGTTGCCTCCTGTAACCCTTATATCAAACTCCAGATTATCATTCCAGCAATTCCTTTCTTGTGCTTAGCAAAATACTCCGACGACTACTTACATTAAACGTCTTTTATTCAAATTGCAATTACGTCATTCAACATTATTTATTATTCAAACAATTATACGTCATTTTTCATTCTAAGTATATGTTTAAACGAAAGTTAAGTTAATTTAATTTAAACAAAATTCACTCCATCTCGGGCAATTTCATGTTTATTAAAGTTAGAATAATCTGAAACAGTAATCGGAAAGGTGATTTGAACGTTGAAATGTATATAACAGAGACGTAGACAAAGTACGAAAAAGAAAATGATGGTGTAATAAAAGTGACCTACGTATGATAATTACATGGGGCTGAAGAACAAAACGAATACACAATGTTTAGACCAATATCTGGAAATGTCTTTCAATTATTAATACAGGATGCAAATAAGGGTGAGAATTTTCTTTGAATAAACATCGTTTATGCACGAATATAATCGTAAATAATTGAAAATCAAAGTTAAGGAAAATAGCAAGGTAAACTTGTATTCAAAATTATATGTTTCATAAAATGATAGAGAAATAAAAAGGAAATAATAGTGACATAAAAATACAATTAAAAGATTTAACTTATATAATGTTTTTTTATTACTGAGTACTGTTTAATTAGATTAAAACTTGTTAACTTCTTAAATCAAGGTAAAGAACTTGTTCAATTTTTACTATAAATACGAGATACTTCTGCAAAAACAAGTGTGATGTTACGACATTTTTAGTTTCAACGACAATGTAAGTTTCTCACGACACTTCTGATGACTTAGATATTAACAATTTCCTGAAACGAAACATTTGTTTTCATAACGATAACTATCTTTAAATTATCATTAAAAAAAACTACTCTGTAATTATAATAATGGACTAATTGCTTCACCTCTCTATTTATCAAATTCCCGATAATATTTTTTTCCTGCGCTGTATAAATGTTATTGCATCTTTTTACAATAAACGTCTGCCGCGAGGACGATGGAAAAATTAATGAAATTGTTATGTCGGACAAATTAAGCCAAACGAAGAAGAGGTTACCAATATCTCGGTAAAAACAGCGTTTTAAAAGTTGAAAACTAAAAAGACTTAAACGCTTTTCATAATCTTCACCATAAAAAGCACATTTAAGCATTTTAAATAAAAGTACTTAAGGAAGAACACATAATGTGTTTTTCACATCATACAACATTGAATTCAACTTATAATTTTTTCAAGCGTCCAAAAGTGTTTGAAAATGGAAGGACAAAAGTGTTTTATTTTAAAACGCCTGTTTTGCGAGGTCGAAGGAGACATTAGCCACTGCTATTCGCCCGGCGAGAACTTAATTCCGACGAACGGGACGAAAGGCGCGAGGCTGGCTGGCTAAAGACAAAGGAGGCCGAAGAAACTATCGAGACAATAGAACGGCGATGTGGTATCGAGGGGTTGATACGCGCGGAAGACTCGGAGCGGACTTTCGGTCCGGTCGTTTGGATGATTGGGCTAGGTCAGGCGAGCGGAGTCGCGTGTCGGATCCAAATGAGGCTCGTGATTTGGGCTTAGGTGAGGACGGTGAATCCAGAGCGTCGGATCGCGTCTTGGTGGCGCGGGGCACACACGGCGCGGCTTGTTTCTCGCTCGGCCGGCCGCCGCCACCCGTTAGGAGCCCGGAGCGCGCGAGCAGTCGCCATCCATCCGCCCGGCCGCGGCTCACCCTCCTTTCGTGCCGAAAAAAGCAAGGCTCCCAGAAAGGACGCCCGGCGTCGTGGCGCTCTTTGGCTGATCAATACGTCGCCTCGTATACGCGAATGGACGGTCACGCATGTGCACGATGGTGGTTGGGACCTCTCTCTTGCCGCCACCGCCGCCTCCGCCTCGTCTCCTCCTCACCCACCCACCCACCTCCTCCTCCTCCTCCTCCTCCCCCGCCTCACCTCCCTCCGCAGCGTCCTCCGCCTCCGCCTCGTCCTTTTTCTAGGCTGTCCGATTTTTTTCCTCCCGTTTTCTCGGCTCTCCTGCATTTTTTACGCCTTTTTCCCCCGCCGCCGCCGGCGCGCCACCGCCACCACCGCCGGCCGCGCACCCAGCGAGTGGGAGAGCGAGCGCCCGTGAGAAAGAACAGAAAAGAAGCTTTTTTCACGTGTGTACGCCACGCATACACAGCCTAGCCGGGACACCCGCTCGCGCGCGCAATCACAGGCCATGTCGGCGTGTGGCTGTGTGTGTGCGCGCCCACCACAGACGCACCAGTGTGTATGATTACTTCATTTGCCAAAAAACGCAAAGAAATCGCCAAGGATCCTTGCCCCTCGCCTCCGCCAACCCCTCGTTCGTCATCGCATTTGTCATCTTGCTTGACAAATATATCTTTCGCTATTCGAAGTATCCGTTTGCCTGGAGACAAACAAACGCTTGTGTCAAGAAACAAACTCAAGATTGCCGTTCGTTTCGCTTTTAGTATGATTCCATTTTTTTCTTTTCAGTACATCTTCGTGGATTAAAATTGTTCATATTGATACAAAAAAAGAAGTCTTTTTCGTTCAATGCAAGTTCCTTTTCCCATAAAAATTCATTCGTTTGATTGAATAGAATTTCTTCATGTATGTTCCGATTCTGCCAACAATGTCAAGTTGAAACTCAAGGAAAAAACTTTCATTTTAATGAATGCTGAATAATATGTAGATTGTTAATTGTGTTCTCTTTCTAAAAGTACTTGAAACACGAGCCGTGAAATTGTGTTACTTTAATCGCGACAATGAAATTTGCGCGTTACTCAAAATTATGATTGCATCGAATTTACATTGGCTAATGTGTACGGTATGTTTCGAACGGTCGACTGATGGGCAAGTTAATTAATCATCGCGTTGTCAGTTATGATCAACATTCGAAAGTCGAACATATTCAGTAATGGCTAAGCGTGCAGTGTAAAATCGCTTTTCGGCAGAATGGTCGTTGTCGCGATTTCGCAATATCACCGTGCGGACTAAACAACGACGGCATCTCGGCATCACATCTTACTATTCAATTACACTCGTCAAGATCGTTTCCTTGGAGTCGCTCGCGTAAGTCTGGGAAAATAGATCGGTACTTAAAAGATTTAGATAATCGAATGGCATCCAAAGGTGTTCCCCGTTCAGCTCAATCTGCGCACATAAATGCAACCTAAACAACATCATCCCATTTTTCGTATTGAGAAAAACTATTTATTCTGCTAGCATAAACTTTTGATACTTTGTACAATTTCCTCTCGCAATTATGTACGAATTAATTCCCAACCAAATGATTTGCAATCATTTAAATATCAACAGCGATTCAAACAGTCCATGATTTTATTAACATATTAACCGTAACCGTATTACTTCCAATATTTGTGCTGCATCATTCAATTCATTTCCTTCTGATTATGCGAACTAAAACAACAATTAATGGAAATTTGAGAAATCGAGTAGAAGTCAAATCTTCAAAGTAAAATTTCAGTTGAAGAGTAACTTTAAATTAAAATTTTTCAAAATTTCAGTTAATTCGTCCGTATTCATTACGTTTTATACGTCAATTCAAAGACATGTCCAGGTAATAAAATCATGGATCTTTTTATACACAGAATGTTAAAAGTTTGAATGACGCTAATTTGAAAAAGATTTGTGATCCAGAGAATTAACCTCACGTGAAAAAAATATCCTGTACCCCATACACGAATGTATCGAGGTACTGTGTCACACAATTTACGACTCAAAAGTGGTGTTGATAGGTTACCGTCAATAAAGCAGTTCTTAATGACGGTACAAGAAATTCTTGCGCCACACATTTTATTCACGAGATGAAAACAAAGTCAATTTGTATCGTCTGAAGGCTCGTTCAGAACTTTGTTTTCTGAGTAGTAGAAATTGATTTAACGGATAAATCTATGATATAAAATTACATGGACTTTTACATGTACATAGGAAAATACATAGGAAAATTACATGGAATATTATTTCATTTTTGTGTCAAGCATGACAAGATTTTTTTCATTTGTCGCTTATTCTAACCTCACCGTATACAGATCAATAATCTTTTTGCCAATTATTAAATTTCATACAGTGTTTACATTTTTCGAGGTTCAAGTAAGTTATTTCAAGGAAATTTATTGAGACAAAAAGTAAATAAAAATTACAAAAAAACAGCGCGAGAGAGTGCTTGGTGATTGATTGACTTCAAATAAATTATGATAAGTTTCGATCGAAAAGGAATAAATTTTTAAATACGTCAACAAATTGACTTACATGAAATATTCATTCCCAGTGTTACCAACAATGTAAACTGTTAGTACCCATTAACGACAGTTACGATTTCCCTCTTGTTTTACCGCACAAAAGGGAAGCATCTCCTTAATTGCGTTTAATTACTTTCAATATAACAATACAATATTGTCCTTTAATTGATCATTCTGTTACATTGATTAATGTAACAGAAGGCAGTCGGCAGTCGTTAATACTTTTCTGCTTAGTCGACATTTTTTCTCCGGCCTGATTTGCCTTCCTAAAATTGTGCTTCGCTGCTTAACATGGTAGAAATATAATTAATATACGTTCATGATGATTTGCTATTACATTATCTAACGGAAGTAAACAAACTACTTCTGATAATTAATAACATATTTCACTTCGCTCTGAGCTACGATTCAATGTAAATACTTTATTTAATAACTTGTTTCGCTCAATTATTGGATTATAATTTCACAATTCAAACAATCGCATGTTAATTAGAATGTATCAAACGACGCAAATGCTGACTTGAATTAGTGAAGACAGAAATAAACAATCGCATGTCATAATTAATAGAATGCAATTATGTTAAGCGACAAAATTATTAAATTGTAATATTTTTATTCGTTTTCGAAAAAACATGTAATTATTTTTGTCTCGAACTTAATTGACGATGCTGAAAGTTGGTCAAAAATTAAAGATGATTTTCAAAATTTGTTAGGAGTAAATAAATATTTCAGAAGTATATTTTGAATAAGTGCAAATTTGGAAATCAATAATATCCATCATATTTGATTATCAGCAGCGCTGAAAACAGTTGATTCAAAGTAGGTTAACTTCGTAAAAATGAGTCGAAAATGGATTTAATAGTTTATTAGAACTATAATATGTAATGTTTCAAACATTTAATTCTATTGTTTGAATGTTCAAGGGTTTTTTTCTTGAACTAAAGCCAGGTTAATTTTCAATAAAAAAAAAAAAAAAGGAAAAAACCTTTGATACATTTAATATATCCAGTGAACAATAAAAATATGTATTCTATTATCTTACAGTGGCACCCAATTTCAGTACTTTAAATTATTTTTTCCATCTGCAAGTGAAAATAAGTTTCTTGTTTACCATAAAAATAGATTACATGGCTTAGAGACTGATATTTTTCACGTTTAAGTGGAAGTTTAAGACAGAAAATATTTGCAAAAGACGCGATACGTCTTAAAATAAGACATCCATTTCTCAACTTATTTTATAGTGATAATCAGAACGTTAGTAAGCCCGAAATTGAATATAACATAAGCCAGACGAAATTGCACAATCCGTGCGGCGCACGTTGGCAAAGCTGTAAAAGTATTTGAACGATTTCATAAGACGTTACAAAGCTGCGAAATCGTGAAATAACGAAATTCGAATCTATCGTGCGCGCGTCTTTACGCCCGGCGTAATCTTGATCAGTCATGCTCTCGTGACGTTTGTCTCCAACAATTTCGTCGCGAGAAACCTTTTTTTCTTTTTCTTTGTATCGCAACTTATAACTTTGTGGGAGAAAAAAATAGTAACAAGAAATACGAAACGGGGTCGAAAAAACAAGAGCGAAAATAGTGAAAAGGGGTCGGGGGGGGGGGGGGGGGGAAAAAAAAAAAAAAACTGACACACACGAGAACCCCACAAAAGCAAAAAATATTACGTTTTGCAAACTTTCCCATTTTTCCCAAAGACGGGGGTTTTTAGCGAAAGGTTGCCCGCGCGACAAAAAATATGGGTA
>JABFOV010005352.1:0-12229 GCA_022817685.1 Aradophagus sp. ZL-2020
TTCCTATGCTTACCCACCGTATAATCCGGTGGGTAGTGACGTAATTGAGTCTACGGACTGATCCGTCGTGGCGCGCGTGCGAGTATTATTCGGCACAACTTTTAGCGGCGCGTTTAACTTCGGAAAAAATGATCAACTTTGTAAAATTGATGTTTTATGAATAAGAAATAAATAATTCAATTCATTTCATGAAATTGATTCTTATTTAAAATAGGAGATATTAAAAATCAATGAATAGATTATTTTACTTTTACCTACAAAATATGAAATATACAAACGTATCTAAAATATGTTTTAAATGTTTTAAGAACATTCTGAATCATGTAATGATTATATAAACGTTCACAATCTCCGCAAGTAATAAGTAAATAAAAAAATATATTTTCTGTACAGTAGAAAATAATAATGATTGTGAAGATAAATCTTAATTTTTTAAAAATACTTGTACAAAGTATAAGTTTTTTACGATTTTATATGTAATAAATTTTACTCAGTGCGATTTAACAATACCAACTCATACATTTTAATTTATATTAATAGCAAGGCTAAAATGTAATGATTGCACAGTACTTACACGTATACGTTGTAAAGAAATATTGTGATTATTGTGAAAAAGAAAAGAAAACTTATGAACAAATTTTATTTTGATTTTCAATGTTTACAGTTTTTTTTTTTAATATTTATATTTAAGTACATTGAATCTACTTTTTTAAAATAAAACATGTATAACTTTCGAAACTTTTAATTTTTATTTTTACAATTGTTTTATAAATACAATGATTATGTTATAAATAATAATAACATTACATGTAACGAATGCGATTATAAACATGTTTGTAGAAAAATCTAGATGCATAATAATACATAAGCAGAATTAGTGTATTTTGAAACCACTGTAAAAGAAATTTTGTTATTTTTTTACTTATAAAAAAAATTGTTTTTCAATTATTTAACATATCCCGTTTATTGATTTACAAATCATACCGCATGCTCACTAACTCCTCCCCTTTTTTTATTATCAACAAACAAGGAGGTAACATTGGCAATAATTTAATATTTATAAATTTGTCTTTTTTGTTGCAAACAGAAAATACGTTATAAGCATGATAAAAACTATTAAAAAAGTTTGTTTGAAATACTCCAATATGAAAATTTGAAAATAAATATTGTCGTTACAATAATAAATATCTTTTAATTTTCCAAATTCAGGACCGTCATCATTTATTTCTATTACAAGTATTGTTCCAACAGAAAAAGTGTAGCCAAGTATTTTAATGCTTTTCAAAGTGTGAGCGGATGTTAAACTTATATTTAATGGAAAAATACTCTTTAAGGTGGAAATTGCATTTTCATTTTTCACGTGTCCAATTTTGATGACATTGTCAGTTTTCAAAGCACACTCAGCATAGTAGCAAAATTGTAATTGATGTCTAATTGCTACAGTCAGTGGCAAATTAACATTTGATTTGCTGGGAAGACCATATTCTTTTAGTTCTTTATTTTTTCTTTCAAACGTTATCGTTTAATAATGGATGACAGAACCGTTTAATAACATCACTCATGAATAGTGAAGCCAGAAGTGCATTTTTGGCTTTAATTTACCAAACAATCTGTAGAACAACAAGTTAAATTTTTGTATAAAAGTTTGTGTGTTAATTATTTGACCCTCATTTAATCTAGGTGATAATAAAACTCCTACGATCCTTCTTAAATAGCGGTAAAGTTTCCAATATTCGTTTCCAGCAGGAATAAGATCGCCGATCATAAGTGCTAAATTCCGCACCAAACATGACATTTCAGCGGCTGATTGTTTTATCTTCAATTTACTTATTCCTTTTTTGCTTGGACAAAATGACAGCATTCTCGGTTTACATTGTTTATCAACTACATCTGAATTCTATGGTTTATTGTTGTCAAAGTAATAACTTTTGTTTTTATTAATATTCCTAGAATCTTTTTAATTGTACATGGTGCGATACCTTCAAAAATGTCATGCATAATGTCGACCGCAATATTTTCACAAATATGGAAATTGTTAATATCATTAAAAATGCACCTTTCTTTGATACCGGTGATTATAAAATCTTTTGTAAGAACATCTTGTTCATATGATTCCACAGTTCTAACTGATGTATCATTCTCTCGAGTCATTTTCTCACACTGAGTTTCTGTTGCGGAACAAATCCTACAAAAATGTTTTCCTCTAAATCCTTCAGAAAATCCGCAAACGCAATTCGAACCTAAGTTATCGCCTAAAATTAGGACACATTCAAAATATACTACAGGTTCTTTTCCATCAAGATTTACTTTCACACCATCAGTTGATAAATTGTTTAGATCTTCAATCACTTTGCTGAATATTTTTTTATTGTCACATAATTTATGATGTTTTGTGTAAAAAATCGTCGAAACTAAAACATTACGTAATTTTGCACTCAGATGAGGAGGCAAGCATGGAAGCGATACATACACTCGGCCTAACTTTTCTTCTCCAGCATGGCTTCCTAATGTGTTTCCAATCTCAAAATCATCGAAATATAAAAATATTGGAAAAACCAGTTTATTTTCTTTTTTATACTTCTTTTTCCATAATCGACTTTGAATTATATTAGAAATGAATGTTTCTTGAGAAAGAGTAATTGCGTATTTTTGCATTTCTTTTAGTATTCCAGGTACATTTAATACTTTTTGTAGTACTTTTTTGAGTGGAACATTAGTTGCATAAATAGATTTTGTTTGAATGTCAATTTGTGTTTGATCCATAATGACAAACATTTTCTGTTCCCCAATTTGAAATAGTTCTGGTGGTACATATAAACTGTTTTCCTCGTATTTTTTTAATCTTCGGTATTCCGATGAATATTCGTCAAATAAATTTTTATTTTTCTCTAAAACATATTGTACTTTCGTAATTACTGTATGATTTGTGTCCTGTTTCAATTCCTGTTCCATCTCACTTTTCATAAATGGAATAACTGATTGAGAAATAAAGGTACTGAACAATTTAATAACACCATTCACACCTTTTCTACACAACAGCGGATTGTTATATAAAGATGATGTTAATTTCAAATATTCTCTGTTTAATGTGTTTTTATTTGTAAAATCATCCAATTTTTTAATGTAATTAATATTGCGTTTTGTTACAGAAGCCTCCAGAAGTAATATTTTTTAAAATAGTTTTAATACAGAATCCTTTAGTGGAAATAGAGTTACTTAACTCTGTCAGTAATACTGTCATTAACCGTACATATCAAATAAATTGTACTATAAAATAAATATTAATTATACATTAATCCCGTTTTGTGGATGTTTAAATAACATACAATAATTATTAAAACAAATGTAACATCTTATAATTAAAACAGTGATTAAGAATGTTCATTGACTTTCTTTTTTTTCGCTTCGATGAGTTTCAATTCTAGTACTTTATCACAAAGATTCGTCACATTAACATAAGGGCATCTGACATTGAACATGTAGACCATTTTATCGAGGAATTGCCATACGTGATTGCAAACAATTGAGAAGGTTTCATTAAATACTTTTACGATTTGGAAACAAACATCCACTGCAATTGTACTTGACGGCACTTGATAAACTACATCTTCAACAATGACGTACGATGACTTAAAGTTGGTCCACATATTATTACATATGGTTTTGGGTCGATTTTGTGACTAAGATGTATTTCTGTCACACGTTCTTTTGCATCTTTGAATCGTTCTCCAAAAGTAGTGCATTGCTATAAAATTAAATTTGTTTTACAATATACCAAAAAAATTACTTACAATCTACATAACAGTGTAAAATAAATTTCGCTGCATTTCTCACCTTTATATGATAAATAAAAGTATTCTGAACGTCAGACTTGCTTGGGTACCAAGTGTTCCCGAATTGCGATTTTTTCGACAATTTTTGTATTTTTTTAAATAAATAAGGTAGCAATATTAATGCCAACAGAAGTTGCGAGGAATCTGTAAGTATTGTCATAGATAGATTAGTTTTCACTTATTTCATTATTTTTGTCAATATTTTTATTGATATTAATTGTTAGAACTTACGATTTTTGATTATTGATTCATTTTCATCTAAAATTTTTTTAATATCTTTGTCATAATTTTTTTTTGCCAATTTGATAATAAATGGAGCTACTTCCTGCCAGTTATCATTAAATGTGTCTGGGGACTTTTCAAACAAAGTAGTAAAATCTGAAGTAATCTGGAAAGTTGATAGCAGCATAAACATAAAACAGAAAATAAAAATTATTATTAATGTATTATATTTGGTAAATGGTTACCAAAACATATCCTGCCGGATGCCTTAGATTATGAAGTGTCTCAAAAATAACATTAATATTATTTTTTTCATAAAATTTTAATCTTTTTGCTTTTGCTGTATTGGCCCATTGTTTGACATATCTGACATCGATGATATTTATTGGTTTTTGCAAACTTTTCAACTCGTCACTGATGTCATCTTGAATAATAATTTCAATAAATATAGTATTTATATAAAAATAATAATACATTAATTAGAATGATATGAATTAAAATGATATAAATGATAAAGTGATTTTAAAATTTGTTACGTAAATTTACCATCATTTGTTTGTTTTCTTTTAATTTTTTGTCGCCAATTAATTTTTTTTATTTTTATTGCTTTTTCTCTCAACATATTGTAGAACGAAATTAATGCACCATGAGCGTTGGTAATCTTCGTAGACCTGGTATAAAATCTTTCTTTGCTTATCCCTGGAAATAGTTTTGCACAATTTTCAGCAAGATATTCAAATCTATCTGCAGTTATTCTATAAACAGTTAAGAAATAAAAAAGATTTGTTCAATTTTTATTTTGTAAATACATACATTGTAATCAATGTGTTCAGTTTTTGTGATCTTACGTATATGATTGAGTGCGGTGAATTTCATCAAAAATTAGAATTCTGGCTACTTTAGATATAGAAAATATTGCTACTTCGTGGGTGTCAAAATACTCTGAATGTTTTTTTGCCTCTTCTTCAAAATCAAAACCATCAATTAAAAATGAACCTTCTCCGAGAGACTTCAATGTTTGGTATACATAGTTGTGATGACGATCGTTTATTGGAGTACTTGCAAAATCTATAAGTTTTTATTTTCATTTATTTCTCAAGTATAGTTGGAATTAAACAATTTCACACTTAATTAAAATTTTAAAATTAAACAATAACTAACAAATTTTAATTTTATTTGTCAATTTCTTTGTTGTAATTTTTAAAAATTACCTTTACCGGATAACGATGATTTCACAGGATTTGTCGTTAGTGATTGAGAATCAATGTCTAAGACATCGCATTGTGCCTCATATTCAAATTTTGACTGCTTTGTGTATTTTAGACAAGAATCTGGAAAAAATGTAACTATAACTAATAATTCAAATAAATAAGTATTATAGAAAAAATAAAATATATATTCATAAATTTCATTTATTTATATGAAATACAAATTACACATTGAAATAAAAATAAAGTGGTTAAATGAAGTTGACATATTAATGACGAATAAATGAAATAAAATAAAAATATGTTTGTAAATGATAATGTTCAATCAAACCAAAGACAGGATTACATTCGTCGAAGAAAACATTTTCTTCATGAGAAAGATTAGAAGGATCCTCATACATGCTTTCTTTTGTAACTCACTTTTCCTGCAAATGGTTTTGTAGGCTGTACATGTAACAGTTATAATAAATAACAAACATTTTAAGAGACTGCTTGTCAATAGAGAATCTTTTTTCATATAATAATTTATATTTTTCATTTTTTGATTCACAAATAAAACCGATCGTACTAATTTTCAAATATAAATTAGTAATAACAAAAAAATAATAAAACCAATTCTTAAGCAGATAATTTTATAATGCAATAAGTTACTTATGATAATATTATTTAATCGTTACCAAATGAAGTTGAAGTTACAATTAACTTGCATTAAAAAAATAATTACTTTAAGGTTATTTTATACATGAGACTATTTTTTATCAAAAACACAATAAAAGTACTTAGACCTGTTATATTCGGTACCTGCAATCAACTAGTTCCAATTTTGATGTAAAATCGTATACACACGTTATAAAATCATGTGCTCCTTAGATGTAAACACACCAGTTTGCCGCAAAAAGCCACACCACTTGTGCTGCTATGCACATGCGCGCCGCGACGGATCAGTCCGTAGACTCAATTACGTCACTACCCACCGGATAATACGGTGGGTTAGCATAGGAAAAAGTTATGCAGTGAGCCACGTTATTTTACAATGATTGCACTACTTATCAAGGAGTGAAATTAACTTAAAATTACAATATTGAAAATCTTATATTAGTATGGATGGTTCCACGTTTTTAAAATATGTATTTAGCTTAATATAAGTTGTAAAAAACATAGAATATTAAGAACGACTTTTTTCATGTTAAAATAGTCTGAAATTTTTCTCAGTGTATAGCGATTTGGCAGGTTCTATTTTCAGGCAAATCTGATTTTTTGAATTTTTTCCGGTTCTTTCCCTTAAACAATCTAGAAATGTTCCTCTAGCCGCAAGGGAGCTTAATCTTTTATGCGGATGTATTATCCAGATGGAAATCCTTGTTTCCCTATCAAAGGCACATTTCCTTCGCCTAGGATTGAGTTTCCTCTACGATGTTAACGGCAATTAGATCAGTTTCGTTTGACCTTCCGTTTGTGTGATTGGTAAATTAAATTCACGATTTCACGTGACTTGTAGTCAAGTGAGAATTGCTGATCTTGCAAAAGGAAAAAAGTAGAAATTACTGAGTCGTTTGTGGAACACGATTAAGTCATGTGGTTCAGGGGTTATTAAAGTTTTTTGCTAAACAAAACAAATTTTTATTACATTTCAAGATACATAATATTATCTATTTTTGTTACCCAAATTCGAGTAAAAATTATGAAAATAAAAAAAGTAAAAGTGTTAGGTTCGCGCAACGAAATGTTGATTTTCGATGAATATAGGAAAAAAACAATTTATTTCATTGAATTTCACTTACTTGCATCAGCGATGATGTAAAAACGCGGTTCAGCTAAAAAAAGATAAAACGCAGTTGCTTTTATACCATTTCCCTACATTAAAAAATACTTTTGCTGCCGCCACTGTCGCAGTGCTAGATCAACTTTACAGCGCATGCGTAGTAGGATCATAATTGTATTATACATGCGCAGTATCAATTTTTACTCTATTGCGCATGCGTTGATCAAGTGAATTTGCGCGTATACTACGCATCATCCCAATGGTTTCATACATGCTGTTGGTTAATGGCGTCAAGATCATCAAGGACGGCATTAACAATACTGGAACCACATGTAAACAAGGTTGTGAAACCAAAGAACGAAACGATTGCAACGGCGACTGTGAAACGGAGTGGAATTAATGGCAAAAAAGCGCGAATGTTCAAACCAACCTAAATCAATCCTCGATATACAATACTCAGCTTATCGGTGTCTGTTCTCTCATTCATGGAAATATTCTTAATGATGTTTATCGTTTCCGCGGTTATTCTTTTCCTATAACTATCGACCTTTTCAACTATATTAGTCTTTTCATAATCTATAGTATGATTATTATTTATCCTATGTTTTGTCAGCGCCGTATGGTTGGTAGATCTAGTTTAAAATTATAATGATGTTCGTACAACCTTGTTTTTGAATATCGTTTGGTCTGTCCGATGTACACCATGTCACAGTCTTTACATAGAATTTTGTAAACGACATTTGATCTATCCTTAAACACTATATTTATAAAGATTCCGAATGATAAACGTTGTAACGTTGTTTTTGTAGCACTATAGAGGTCCCCGAATAGAGTGACGAAACGTAAGCTCATGTAAAAATCTTTAATTAAAGGATTGTTCCAGAATAAAATAACACGTTTGTGTTAATTTATTTTTTCTGAGTTCCCCTATGGTTAAATGATCAAATGAGAGAGGAGTTATCGAAAAACCATGTTTGGCACTCATAAAATTCGGGTTGTTTTCTGATGGCGAACCAAATTGGAGGATAAATGGTCGAACAACAGTTAAGAGTTACGTCGAAAGAGAAGGATTTAAAATGATAACAGTGAAAGAAGGAACAACGTGAGACACGTCAACCGAACGTACTTAGGCTACATTGAAAAATCTAACCCTAAAGTTTTCAGTTATTTTTTAGTGTTTCATACTAATCAAAGTTTTTTCTTCTACTTCAATCAAACATATTACAAATGAAGCCTTATTTACACTCATTTTACTTCTTTGACTGTTCGTCGAAGTCAGAACTGCCAATATGGCAAACCAGCAGCGATTGCATAGCTGCAAAAGCCCGCTATAATATCATTTGCAAGTTCTTAGCGGTTAAAGGAATTTACAAACATATACAAAATTATTTTTCATTCATGAAATAGTAAAAACTAATCTATAAGGGTGTTTAATAGATATCTCATAAATAATGAGCATTTAGTGAAACTTTGTATAATAATTAAATGAGTATTTTCCCATAATTTTCAAAAAATTTAAGAAGATTTAAAGCTGAAATTTTAAAAAAATTCACAGTTGAAACTTTAGGAAATTATAATCTATAATACAAAAAGTGTTAAATTAAAATTTAATGAAGATGTCACTACTTTTGGAATGAATTGGATTTACATTAAAAATATTGAATATTTTTTCGAAGAATAATTTTTAAACAGTTTATTGATTATTAATAATTTATTATTTGGATAATATAAAACACTGGTTGTGTGAAACTATGATTCGCACGATATTTGACGTGACAACGTCGAGAATAAATATCCGTTATATATATTCGTTTTTATCAAGGATTTTTACCCAAGTAGAAATATTGTCCAGTTTTTTAGCAGAGACTGGTCAGTTTTTTTCTAGTTTCTGACCAGAATCGTCACGCTCTGTGCCACTAGGCGCTAGCTAGACAAACTCGGCAGATTCTGTCCAGTTATTAGCGAGAGAATTGAAACTTTTATGGACAAAAATGAAATTATTCCGACTTCTTTTTCTTCATATCCATCTCGTTTATAACCTTCATGTGGCCTAACAGTTCTTGTCTTTCCAAATCCTTCATACATATTTTCACCCCTCAGCTCCAAAATACCTTAAAGAGATGCTGAAAAAAGCGGATCTAAGTGAGAATCGAACTCACGTCATCATAGTCACGAAGCTGACGCCTTCACCACTGCTCCAAGATGCCAGTTAGTAAAATTTCTGTTTAACTGGGACATATTGAGTGAACCCAGTGACTGAACAGTTTAACCTGGTCAGTGAAGCACTAGACTTTACTGTCCATTATCTGGCCAGTTAACAACCAGTTTTACTGAGAAGAATTACTACAGTATTAACTAGCCAGTATCTAGCCAGTTAACAACCCGTTTTATTGAAACAGAATTACTGCAGTATTAACTGGCCAGTATCTAGCCAGTAACTGAACTGTTTTTCCTGGACCAGTGATACTAGTTAAAATCTGGCCAGATTCTCTTTTACACTAGCCAAAAACTGGTCAAATTTTTACTTGGGTATCAAGCGTTTTGATCGAAATATTTATATTACTTTATTTACTATTAAAAGTGTAATTTAACTGATTTAATATGAATTTAATTCTAAAAAACTACGAAAGTTAATGTTAAAGTTAATTACTAATAATAATAGTTAAAGTTAATTACTAATAATAAATTTATAATTGCATTTTTAAATATTCATATTCATATTCAGATAACCAGTGGTCATAGATGCAGATGTACCGAACCAAGGGTTTCAGCAAGGCAAAGGAGCTGGCTGAAATCACTCTTTCAGAATGTTCCATATGCCTGATTGCTCCAATATTTTGCGGGATCTATATAAGGCGGCGTGGGATTCGCGGGCCTTATGGGTCTCATTTTATCGGCGGAGGCGGTTCGGGGGAAAGAACCTACGGGCGCCTTTGGCTCCATAACGCCGCTGGGAACATACAATCCAAGGGTTAAATTTTCCTTCCCACGGAAATGATGGTGGAGGAGCCGTAGACGGCAGTCTGAAATGGCCCCGACGGACAGTAACGCAAATTCAAACAGAGATTGCCGTACATACTCCTCGGGCATTTCCATGATTTCATTGAACAGCGCTTGCAACATTATGACGCGCTGCTCACGCCCTTGGGCTTTATCGCAAGTTGTAAAAATTACGCAAAAAAAACTTTTTTTTTCCTTTACAGTGTGCCAAATCTTAAGGCAAAAGGGGTGGGTACAGTGGTGGTCTATTTGCAACAAGATTTTGGCATGCAAATAGAAAATTTTTGTACCAAAACGAACAGCTGCTCGCTGGAAAAGAAAATACGAAAATAAAAGAATAATCAATCTGTCACCGAAATGACCGAAAACTTATTCGAGACTTTAAGTTGAACCTATTTTTGAATTAAAGGCGGCGAGCTGTTTATTTTGATGCGCACTGTTTATACCACGATCACCGGCTTTGCACGGCCCGACCGTTGTGCTCGCCCCGCGAGCCGTTAACGCCAAATCGACAGCCTGGCGGACCTGTCACGGTCACCACTTATAACCGGCCGATTGTTATCGCCGTTTACTTCGCAGAATGCTGGCGAACGCTGCCGGAACGCTGGCGGGAATCTGGTGGAACGTTTTTCGCTCGTCCTGGCGCGTGGCAATGATTGTGGCGGGTCAATTCAAACTAAACTTGCGGGACATCGCGCGCGCGGGTCACGGTTTCTGCCAAGGGATCCGATAATTGTTGCTGATCGATCACGTAATCGATCAGCTGCCTGGGAAATTTCGTGGATCATCTAATCGGCGGGCATTGACGGTTACAAATTATTATATAATATTGTTCACGATTGAGACCTTTATAAATTAAATGAGCAAGTTAAATATAATTCAAAATCAAAGCCGAAGATAAAAGCTTTGTAGAGAAAGTTGATTTCTTGTTTATTTTGAAAATCAAGGGCTTTGACCGCGCCGAATCCGCGGAGAAGTCATCAAGTTAGTGTAGTCTTAAAATCGGTGACGTCATTGAAGAGCGTGAGGTAACGCCCGTCGAAAACTTTAAATACGGCGTGACTGCGACCCGTGAATAAGTTCGTTCAAGCCGGTTAAGTTCGACAAATTTATCATCGCTCCGGACAGTTCAACTGTCAATGGTTAGTGCTTGCCGTCGTCCAGTGGGTCCGCTTCGTGACGTTCTTCTTCACTAATTCAAGTCTTGATACAAAAATTGGTGACGGTCTGCGACAAGTACCTTTTATTTAAAGGGCCTTCAAACATTTTCATATTCCTGACGGTCCAACTCGCATGAGTTTCCATTCTCAAATTTCCATTGTCCTTCGGGATTGTTAATTTTAGCAAAGGAGTATCTTTGTTAAAATTTCCTTTCTTTCCCTCAAAGGAACTTGCATCCCTCTTTCTTTTCCAAGAGGTCATTAGGAAACTCTTCGATTTATATAGTCTGTTCTGGCTTTATTTTTTTATTTACGATTTAATTCAATTTTGATTCCATTTATAAATTATTGCTCAAAGAGTCGTTGACGCATTTTTATACATTTATTGGGTAATGACGATTGGGCAATGACTTGGGTAATTTGGGCCGTATTAAATTATAATTTAATTACTGAAAATGTTATTGAATTCTTCATTGTTTATTGTTAATTTTTTACCACAGTGTAAGTTCGGGACACTGTATTTTTTACATTATATGGTGGCGCGTTGTCACTTAAAACTTTAAAGGCGTGGAACTTTGAGAGGCGTTTTTCTCGAAAAAGATGAACTATTTATTTCATTAAAAAGAAAACGTTAAATTCTTTCAATCCAGTGAACAGATACTCCTGTTGTTGTGAGTTGGATCTTTGTCTAGGTTTCGGCGGACTCAATTGTGCTCCTTTTCTCGTTTTCTGTCTCATCGTCGGACCTGTATTATTATTTGAATTTTGACTCCTATGCAACTTTTTTTAATATAAGTGTTACTAGGTCAATTTTAAACGCGTGAAAAGCCAATTATCGAGATCAGCGTTTTCCGCGATAAAGTTATGCTATCGCATCCATTGGCGGAAAAGAATTTTTATTTATTTTTTATTTAAACAAATCCTTTCGCGAACAAATATAATACAATACAATATAATAAAATATAATATAATATAATATAATAAAATATAATATAATATAATATAATATAATATAATAAAATATAATAAAATATAATATAATAT
>JABFOV010005353.1:0-12223 GCA_022817685.1 Aradophagus sp. ZL-2020
CAATGATTCGCACTCTTATTCATTCAATCGCACACTGTCCGGCAGTTGCGATTGAATGAATAAGAGTGCGAATCATTGAGCTGATACCCTCGATCTAGAGTCGGAAACCTGACCAATCAATGTTTAATAGAAAATTGTTTTAATGATAGTTTTAAAGATTATTAGTCGACTGCTCGAGATTAGAAAAATGTCAGTTTAAATTGATGAAAAGTTGATATATAAATCCTAGGTCAGTTTTGATATCGTATGAGCTGATAACATTTTTTAAATTTGGATTTAATCTAATTGCATTTAGAAAGAAATATTTGTAGCTGGAATGTGGAAACTTTTATAAACGATTTGAATTAATTTCAATAATTAACAATTTATTTTTGTAAACAATAACGCTGGTGTATTATAACTCGGGAAAATTTTGTACTGCGTAATTTTTCTTCATCAATTTTTTATATTAGAGATAAATTATGTAGGCTCGTCTTATCTGAAATTTTACTTGTCATGTTGACTTGAATGATTTTAATTATTATTCTGTTAATTTAGTATTCGTAAAGTAGAAGATGTTAACTTAGTATTCAGTGTAGGATACTTTTACAATAGTATATAAAAACTGTCGATTTATTAATTATGCACAAATTGAATTGAATGAACGGTGTAAAATTTTCCATTGTAAAGTTCACAAACGTCGGTCGTGGAATCATCGATGTAAAAAATTAACGGAGATACAACAAAGTAACTTAATAATGTTATTTGTTACTACTGCATCATTATTCATCAATTAAAACAATATGACTAGTTCAAAAAGTAAAAAAACAAAAGTAAGACCAAATACAACATATGTACGTATAAATTTTTCTAATATTTTATCATTAAATTTCAATCAAATTTCACTTTGAAAATTGTACACTTATTAAAATAATAAGATTTTCTTTTATTAACATTTGAGAATTATTTTTACAACTCTCAATTGTTTTTATATATTTTATTTATGTTCAACAGTATACAAAATTATCATTCATAAGGAAGGTCATTCACCTTGCCTTTTTTTCAAATACATAATGAATGTAAAATTCTATCACTAATGTTTCTACAATTTAAATTTAAATAGCGCACAATGAATAAGTCTTATCTTGTAGCCAGAGAAAAGCAAAGATAAAAAGTACAGCTTTAACAGACTGACGCGTTAACAAAGAAATCAAGTGAAATCTTATTCAATTTCTTTTAAGCTTCCGATGTAATTTCGATGGAATACTTCACAGCGAGCACCTGTGTTGGTGCTGTTTGCGATGCCACTAATGTTATTACATAAACGGCACCAGTTCGTGCGCTTGAAACTAAATATCAGTTCGAGTTGAAGTCGGACGATTTCAACTGACATACGCAGCATACGGTACACGGATAATATGCGTACGTAATAGCCGGCTATTGTGATAACTCGGTTCACTCGAGACTATTCGGGGATCGAGAGAACGGAAGCTGTCTCGTTAATCAGTCCACTTGTTGCGCATGGTCTCGTTTTTGAACTAATAAAAAAATACTTTGCACCCAGCCGCAACTGATTTTCATCGTACACGTGACAACGTCGATATAATTAAAATGTCGTTAAAAATGCGTGAGAAAAAATATGTCTGTATTGATAAAATTAATTGACAAAATGATAACAGATAGTGTCACAAAATAACACGCGCACAAATTTTCATTTCATCGACATTTATATATTTTCACATTTTTTGTAACAAAAGTTCTGGTAAATGTTATCGTTTAAATTAATACATTTTCTTAAGTTGATTCAACAGCAGTTGAGTCGACATATGTTCTGACCATTCAAAATTATTCATTTCCAAGTTATTTACTTGAAATCATACGAAACAACTATAAATAGACTTAAGAACGTCTTTTTTTTTTGCCATTTTTATATCTTTCGACCACAATTCGAGCACATACAATTGCGCCGTAAAAGCGTTTCCACTTCTTTTCGTTTTGCCGCAAGATAGTTTAATTTTCTAATAGTAAGCTACGTGCAAGATAAGAGGAACTTTAAAAAGAGTAGCAAAAAGCAAAGCTTCCTGAGGTGGTGCCACCTGACTCGTATCGTAATACGTATGATTTGAGTAATAGACAGAGAGAGCATCGGCACATCCGTGTACAAGTGCAAGTCACGTAATTCAGCATTGTAAGGGCCAATGATAAGAAAAGAATCTTGTAGCGCTGCTTGCTGGCGCGGTGGACGATGCCAGTAATTTTCTCTGGTAATAGTGTCCGATCGGCCGAGGCGAAGCGAATATGTATGGAACTATAAGTGTAATGTAACTTAATATAGTTGACTTGTACTTACACGCGTCGAGCGGCTTCGAGTAACGAGCCGCTATCATGGACGTTGTGGAAAAATGCTCACGAGCTGCCTATTTGCAGGCAAAAAGAAATCGGAGGAAGGAAGAAATGACGAAGACAAGAAAAAGTGGATGAAAAGGGAGGAAAAAGGGTATATAACGAGGGTACGCCACAATGTCGGCGCTTGCGCGATTAGAAAGACCGGCGTTGTTAACGAGCGGCCACGACACACGCGCGGAAATTGCAGTTTATTTTCATTATATTCAGCACATGCTTTTACGCAAACGCAATCCTTCGAAATTGTTTGAAAAAAGTGATCTCTTTGACTCGAAACGAATCCCACAATCATTTCCGCAATTCACATTTGCTTGTTTGTTGTGTAGAGTACATCACAAGTCGAGTAGATGAACACGCGATGGGGTACTTGCAAATATTCTGTTTGTAATTTCAGTTAGTATATACGTTTCAATCAAGATTATTTAATGATTGGAGAAGAAGGACGAAGAATATTGTAGATTATTGATCACGTGAAATTATTATTATAAAATTAAAGAGTATTTTTTTAAAATCTTTTATATTAATTGTACTATTAATTATAATATGAGACAGGGACACTTAAATATTTGTTACGATGGCGAAATTCGTGATCGATACATTTCATCGATATATGACCGAATGGAAAAGCCGAGAATTCACGTCATCGTTCATGATGCTTTCAGTTCGCGCGCCGAACGATTGACGTCGACAGTAACTTAATTAAACCTGCATATCGAAGTAACTTTTTGTGGCTCCTGGAATTTCGCGCGGCATGACTTGAATATCGGTAGCGAAATTCACCTTGTTAAATTACACGTGAAATGATTGAAGTATAACAGCAAAAAGGAAACTTTTTATTTAAGATGCTTCTCGTATGAGACTCATTTTTGCAGGCACTAAAATGTTCATTAATTTATTTGACATTGACCATTAACGAATAATCGTATGATTATAAAATTATGAAACGTGATTATGATTATTTTGAAGTATTCGGAATTCAAAACACACTTGCACCTTTATCATTAAACTTGCAAGTCCTTTCTCAGTGGAATATTAATTCAACGGAATTCGCAATGGTTGTGATACGCGGAATCATCGATCAAGTTTGCATGATCATTAATACGACCCGGCGGGACCGGTGCGACAAGTACCCTTCAACCAGAGCCAAAAAAGTGTAATTACTACACGCGTGTTGATGTCCTACAACACAATCAGACTTTTTAATCTACTTTAATTGACGTTGTAGCTACTGTTACGTTTCAAAATGTTTTTCTTTATTCATTATCATCGCTTGTTTTCTTCTTGCTGGTGATGTATATTTTCAAATTATAATGCTAAACGTGGCGTGAAGTTTTTTCTTCGCTTCATTCGCCGAGATGCTTTTTGAGGAAGGTGTTGTTTATATCGTCTGAACTTTGTATTTAAGAAATAATAATCGAATCCGATTTCTCAACTTTTTGTACAGTTTTTTTTTTTTTTTTTTTTTTCGTGTAATTATAAATACCAAATATTAGCTGTATGATTGATAGTTACAACCACAATTTTTTTGTTGAATCGACTTTTTTTTTAAATTCAACTTGTATTAATCTTTTTTTTCGTCCAAATACTACAAAAAGAAAAAAAAAACGATCTCATTATACAAAAATGCCCTCGCAATGTTTTATTTAACGTGACAATGCCACGTTCAGCGCTATTTGTGCAAAAAAACCTCCCCTTGGAGCGTAAAAGTCGCGATTTCGTTAAACAAACGAAAAGAGAGGTAAATAAAAGACATCGAAATTCGCGACTGTGACGACCTCTCCTTCAATTACACGACCACCTCAATCTCTGGCCAAAAAACATTGTTGATTTTGCGATCGACAATGTTTTCTGGTCGGAGGCCTGCCTTTTTGCAACGTACTGGAAAATGAGCTTTATCTGCAGTGTGCCGACTTCCCACAGAGTCAAAGCACCGTGTCGCGTCGATCCAGCGATACGCTTTTTTCGTCCTTTTCATGAATTTCATTCTTGCCGATTAATTAAACCGTATATAAAAACCGTTCTCGCAGCGATCTTGATGAGTCCGATTCTGAGATGTTGTATAACATTAGCAATATTGCAATTAACTTAACTAAAATATATTTCAAGCATTTTTTTTCGCCAAATTCCACAAATTTAATTAAGCAAACGCTGCCGCGCTTTCGCCTTATACGGTTTAATATGACATTCAATTAAAAATAATTTGACTCGAAAACGCTGATTTCCCCCTCAACTTTAATATAATGTCAGTAAATTGTTTGATTTAAAATCAATTTTTTCTTCGCCAATTTCGTGACATAATTGATACACGGGTTACAGAGTGAAAGTTTCCCTCGAAAATGAGTGAGACGACCGGTGAGATTGGACCGTATCGTCCCGGGTGGCTCGATTGCTATATTTAAGGTAAAAAAAAGGCGATCAATTAGATTCCGTTTCGACGTTTCGACTAAACATTTCCTCTCGCCGAAAAATTTATTACCGTTGTTCGACACTATTTATACGGACCACGCATCAAAACCAACACGAGTTGACAAATGTCGAACAATGCTCGTAACTTCCGGTCGGCGTTCGTCGCGGGCGTTAATAAATCATGAGCCAAGTGTCGAAAAGACACGAGACACCGCATCGATCGATCCGTGCTTTCTCCCTCTCCCCCTCTTCACCCGACACAAGTCCTGTTATTGTCTCATGAACATTCAATCCTGGTGCCGACGACATATCGCTATTTCCTCACAAAGCACAGAGGGATTAATTGTTTTGTCGTACAAGACCCGAAGTCCAAGACAACATCAGTATGTAACTCTTGCTTATTACGTGGCGCGTGACTTGTTGGTGAAATGTTGCGCTGTGTAAAGAAGAAAAGGGTCGACATAAAAAAGATAAACTTTGAAAAAAAAGAAAGAATACGATACGAATCGTTGCTAAAAAGTGTTTTCAGTGGAAAAATTTTTGCAACATTTATGAAAAGATGGACTATAACAGCAGCTGAGACTGTAAATATAAAAATTTCAAGTTTGGTCACTGAATGTTATTGATGAAAAACAAATTTTTTTGTCGAAAATATTTGTTATAACTTGGCACTGCAAATAATTAAATTGCACGTAAAAGGAGAAGTAAATGTACCTCTGATTACGAGAGTAGATATCTGATAACTTGACTTGTTAGAAAATCATCTAATTAACATATTTTATCGGCTAATAATGAAATTCACTGTGTACGAAGCGTAAACGAAGCAATAAAAAAATGGCGTTTATGATCGTGTCTTGTATTATTTTTACAAGTGAGCGTTGGAAGTCGTAGCTATGAGAATTTGTGATGTGAAGGCATGTGCCGTTCGCCGAGGACGTTGGAGGACGTGTCGCGTTATGCATTTTGGATTAAAATCCGAGTGTGACGAACAAACGACAAACAGTCGGGGAGCATACTGACTGACTGTCGTTGCTCGCTCGACGTGAGATGTCGCGATAAAATATCTTCGGGACGAATTTCCTGCGAAGACTATCTGCGAATTACGCGTCGCTATTTCATCGGCGCATTCGCCTTTAATTTCCAGACGAGAAAGAAAAAGAAACAAAACAAACGCATACGCGATGAAAATGAAAATTTACGGGCTCTTATGTTGCAATAAAACGAAAGTTAATGCATATTCATAATATTTGCGGAATATTATTAAATCATCTACGATCACGCCTCTGCAATCTAATGATAATACATGTTTCCGCGTTATTGCAACGTGTTCGAAGAACTCGATTTCAAGCACGGGTCCGGTTCTATTTATTCAGTTTAATACGAATGCCAAGTACTGCCAATTTTATGAAACACTGATAAAAAAGTTCAATTCATGACTAAATTAACGCGCTGCGAAAAAGGCGTGGTGGAATGTAATAGACATTTGTAGCGGAAATTTATTTTACCAAAAAAATTGTTTAGTAGAAAAGTTTTATCGCAAAAGTGCATAATCAAAAATCTTCTTGCAGTCATCGTTTTTGAAATAACATATCGTGTCGACAAAACAATCTATCTCAAGTATAACAGTAATAATACAGTTTCATTATACTCATTTAATCTTACGATAATCACACGACAAACCGACCCTCAATGCAATACTTTGCCAATTTAATCCCATCGAATACAACAAACGGATATAAACGCCGTACTTTCTCAAAATGCTTTCGAAATTAAAAGCACCTCGATGCGGCAGTCAATTTAAAAAGATCGCACACGCTCGCATTTAATGCACCGAGTCGAACGAATCACGCGGCGAAAATCGGCACGATTTAATTCATTCGGCGATGTTATCGAGAAAGCAAGTCGATCCGTTTGAAAAAGGTAAAAGAAAAGGTGGCGGAGTTTATCCGGGTGATACGCGCGCACGGCTTATTTCGCTCGGAAATTATCGGTTTTTGCGTACGGGCGATCGCGGGTTGCCGGTCGCTGCTTTAATGAAAGGCCGTTCCGATAGCTCGGCCGCGACCGTGCGGCGTACGTGCCCGTAATTTAGCCGGGTTATCTTGCAACGGGACCAAGTGTTGCGCTATCTTCCTTCCGAAGCAGAAGCGCCAACGCGATTCTCAGGCGCAGGCTTGAATTTCGTGCGCCGCGCACCGTTAGTCCGGCCATTATTATTCCAATCGTCGATTTCGTCCGCTCATTTGCTGATTTGCATGCGAAATCAGCGACGACGGCAATCGTCGGATACGTCCGACTGCTGGGATAAGCGAATTAACGACTGGACGGTCTAGCAATTTTTTTTTTTTTTTATTTCCCAATAAAATTATAATAATGATATTAATAAACGTCTCGGAAGCGAGGCAAAATTGTATGTTCCTCAACTGTGCTCTTATACGTCAAGTCACCAAAGACGAGTGTTTCGGAATAAAACAGGATTGTCCGCGGTTTCATGACGTTTTTCAGCGTTTTAAAATATGTGTTCTATTTCAAACTGTTTCAATGTTCAAATTTTATTAATTTTTAAATTACGTCATATGTGTTCTTTTCAAAACACGTCTAACAGCAATAACATAAAGTACTATCGACAATTTTTTAAAATACTACCAAACAATTCTAAAACCAAGTTCAACGTAACAATTACACGTCAAATTTAACCATCATCGTCGAAAATTAATTTTTGCATCAAGTCAATATTTCCTATGTTTCTCGTTTTCCTAATCCCTTCGTTCCGCAACGAAACAAACTACACTATCTCGTATAGGAGGTAAAAATCCGACAGAAAACGAGCTCCTAATGGTCACGAACCATTTAATTTGAAGTACGGACTCAATTTCAACTCAAGCATAATACCTCTCCGACGTCTTACTCGTTTCATCATTAAGTCGAACACGAAAAAAAAAGATGAATTCCTTAAAAGAATGATGCCGAATATCTCCAGCCAATTAATCATCCCCTACTGTGACAACAACCTCGGTCAAACTCGCCTAATCCAATTGAAACGAGTAATTCCGTTTAACGAGCGAGAAAGCCCGGCAAAGGTGTCGGTTTTTCTTCTCGAGAGGGGACAAACCGAGCGGTCAGTGGCGGTGGGACGAGAAAAATGCGAAAGACGAAAACGAAGTGGCGGGCGCTGCTGCGGCCGGGCCCTTTATCCGAAAGGTCAACGCGATGATTTGAATAATACCTTCGGGGCCGCAATAGCTCCCCGGGGTGGAAAAGCGGCACACGAGCAGCACACGAACGGCATTGTGTCGCATTGTGTGTCGGGGCACGATCTTTATTTGTGCGGCCAAGGAGCGAGCGGAACGGAGGAGAAGAGCGCAAGAAGAAAAGGGCGCGCCTATCTGCCGACGGGGTGGCAAAAACGCGGCACGGGAAGATTCGGCTCGGGACTTTCCCACGACGTGGCGCACCACCTGTGCCCGGCGCGCAACCCCGAAAAGAAGAAGGCGCCCGAAAAAAACATGCGACCGGCACAAAGCGCCACGGAAAGGCTGACTGGACGGATTTCTGACCGGAGACAAAGATCGACTCGGGAGGGTGTGACGAAGCTCCTATCCTTCTTCGCCTCCTTTCGCTTTTTACGACGCGGACAAACTAGGAAGGGTTAAGTGGTTTCGGCAATTTACCAACGCGGACAAAATGAATGGCTCGTAAAACGCAACCTTTGGCTATTAACGGTCTCGGGTAAACAGCCTTTTACTTCCACGACGGTCAAATGCTCGGGCTTTGCTTTCACGGTTTTTTCTTGCTTCTCATTTTTTTCATTTTTTTTCTGCTCTGTTTTGTTCTACTTTATCGGTCGAAAGTACGAGGGACAAATTTTTATTTTCAAAATAACACGTTGTAAGCGTTTCGACTACATTACGTGAAACGTTAACGTTAGCATTTTGTTATTAATCATGATTAGATTGAATGCAACATTTGCAGTGATTTTCGAAAATTCGACAGAGAAACAGTTTCTCTATAATTATTCACTTAACTGAATTTCAATTGATGCAGGTTTAATTTAAATGAAGACAATTTAAAACGATCCATCATCGAACGTCTAACGGGAAATGGACTTTTGATTGATTCAGTCAAAGCAGTCAATTTTGAGTGACACACTTAGCTCGGACTTCGCCAGGTACGAAATCGTGTGGGAAAAGAGTCGGGATTACAATATTGTTATTGTCCGTCGGCGTAGTTATATGATGTTGCACATTCGACACCTGCTCCAGATCGACCTCTCTTTGTATTCCTTCGTGAAATCGCCCAATCTTCGGCTGAAAAAAAAAATCACAGTTATTTCTCACGAAGTCGTTTTAAATTAATCAATTACCGTCCTTTGAAAGGGATACGTTCTTGTAAGAAGAAAATAATTTTTATAGATTGCCTTAATTAAGACAATTTGATGAAACAGAATGAGCGACGATGATGAAATGGAAATAATTAAATTCGCATCATCAATTCAGAATGACGATGTAGAAATAATCAAATGCGAGAGTGGTAAAAATGGCAAATTGGAAGTTAATGAAATGATGTATGCATAATAATTAACTTTAGAGCTTGAACTTCTCAAATTTGAAAAGCATAAAGGAAAAATGACGCTAATAACATATTATATTTTCCATGAATATTAAGTGTAATTTATCAAATAATAAATTAAGAGATCAATTTTTATTTTAAAACCACTTATCAATTGTTATACTGGTACGAACATCGACACTAAATCAATATATTTGAAACAGCGTTTCACATTGATATAACAAAATTAACTTTTTTGCGTAACATTGACCAAAAGCTTACTTTGATCTGGAAATTTCCGCTATATATAAGTGAAAAAATTACACGTACAGCTCGTTTATTAATAAATTAATTACGAACGCGTATGTATATCGTCAATGTTTCCTCAGTCGCTAACTCAATTCCCACATCTCTCGGTGAATATCTTAAAAGTTGAAAAATCAGTGAGAAAAGGCTTGCAATCATGATAAATACGAAAACGCCGGGTCGCGATAAACGATGAGAGATAAGCAATAATACATCGCCGGCTAGATTAATTCCCTTAATTATGTATTTTAGATTACGTCGATAGCCGGACGGTGCACGCGAGCCGAAAATAATGAATGACTCATGAGTGTCTTTGAATAAATTAAGCCGAACGTTTAATCATTCGGTCTCGTTGGAATATTGATTCATTATACGGTTACTGGGAGCGATTATTGCGCAGGCCGATTTAATGCTCGATTGGATTCCGGCGGATAAAAGGGATTAAGGAGGTACGACTTCGCAGTCATTTTCATCTGCAGGTGTTAGATCCTAATTCATCTTTCAGTGACCTAAACAAGTCTCGTTTGGCAGCGCAACCTTCCCGACTCTAATTAGAGACTACTCTCGACTTTTGCATCCTTTTTTCTTCTTTCGTGCCGTTCGGGCGAGATTCTTTTCGAACTTTTTGCCAACGGATACAAATGTATTAAGATGATGAAACGCAGAAAGCTATTCTAAAAAATCGTTACAAAAATTCAATGTAAATTTACTATTTATGTAAATCATGCAATATATGAACTTAATATAAATTATATAATACAGTAAAATTATGAATATATATATAGATTTTATCACTGTGAAAATTTATCTGATACATTTTTATTACGAAATACAAAATAATAAATACGATATAGTTTATTGAACAAGGTAAGAATAAATGAAGAAGATGTTTCTTTTTTCCATGTTTATTTTTTGCTTCGTTGAATTCACGTTTTTATATGTTCGAAGGCTGTATAGCGTGAAAAGCCAAAATGAATTTCAAAGTACAGTTATTGAGAAGTAACTGAAGATATAAAAAGACCGTTGAAGTCGAGTAATTCGAACGTCTCCCGTTGACAGTATTTATGATTTTGAAACGTATGAAGTGCAATCATCTGCTATTGCAGCGGCGACCAACTGTTGCACAGCGAGTGCACAAAAGAGCGCCCGACGGCGTATCATCTCGAACTTTCACCGGGCATCGGATTACGGATTGAGCCGTAAAATGACGTCGGTTTTACGCAAGTCGTCTCGCCGCGAGATTGACTTATGACTGCAATTTTTTCCCCGTTGACCTGCTTCGCTCGGGTAGAGTTGAAACAGGACCGACAACACGTATCCGAAACAATACACCATTCACCTCATCTTTTTTTCACAAAATTTGTTTAACTTTGTTTGAAAAAGTATGTATGAAATATCAGTATTTTCATCTCTCTCTCTCTCTCGAAATATTATTTATTCATTTATTATTTCTTATCAAGCATGCATTGTTCTTTTGTTTTATTTGTGAATTTTATAGTATACAAGTTTTATAATTTTGACAAAATTTATTTGTCTTGATTGAATAATAATAAATTATGTAAATAGCAAGTGAGATTGCTTTCATATTTACTTAACGCAAATTATACTTTTGACCATTGATCTAAATTTGATATTCAGTTACACTACTACTAATTTTCACGAACACGAAATCTCGAGTCTGACTTTTAAATTACCATACACAATCAAACTGAATAATTAAAAATGTTATTTTCCCCAGAATCGTTACTCCTTTCAACCACGGTATGCGTTTCGAATTTCGCAAAATATCGGATTAACTGCCGCAGGAAATCAATCTCAAACTCCCTCGCGTTTAAAATTAATAAACCCGGTCTAACTCGAAAAAAAGAAGGCGAAAAAATGAAAGAAGAAGAAGTGAAAAAAAAAGAAAGATGGTGGTAAGGGGAGAGGAAAAAATGAATAAGCGAAGAGGGGAGCGAGCGAAGGCAAAGAAAAAAGGGTAGGACGAAAAGTGGACGAAGAATAAGAAGGCACGTCGCGTGCGACGAAGGCTGGTCCCGGCGACGATGTAAGCGAGAATCACGGGGGCAAGCCTTTCGAGGAACGAGATGCGAGATCAGAGGCCGTGCAACAATGTGGCCCGTGCCGTTCACAATGATCGCGCGTTGTACGGCCGACGTAGCCGCGCGCTAAGGTTACGACGCCTGCAAGCATAAAGCCAGACCCGGCCATTCAACCGGCCGACGCGCCGCGCCGCGCCGCGCCGTTCACAGGTTACGCGATAAAACACACACGGCACTTCGGCCGGCGTATTCAGTTACACGGCCAACTTGTCGCCGCGTCTCTTTCGGCTCATCTTCTCGGAACTTTCGCCACGATCGTCTTACCCCTACCGCCTACCACCCCCCCCCCCCCCCCCCACCCCCCCCCCCCCCCCCACCACCACCCCCCACCCCCCCCCCCCCCCCCCCCCCCCCCCCCCCCCCCGCCCCCCCCCCCCCCACACCGCCTTCACCACACCACGACCCACCCAACACATGGAATCGCACACCACAGCTACACTCGCGTACACTCGAACGAGACAAGGCACCTCGACACACGG
>JABFOV010005354.1:0-12227 GCA_022817685.1 Aradophagus sp. ZL-2020
CGATATCGCTGTGTATAGGGTCTGCTTGCGTCAGGGTATGTTTTAAAGTCCCGCCCCGTTTGAAATTAAATGTTGATTTAATATGTCCAACTTTTTAACAGAAAAGTTTGCCCCGAGGACCTGCAATGAAAAATTTTCCGCCCAAGGGATTATCCCCCCTAAGGTTCAATGCCAACCGGCGTGAAGGGTGACGCCGACGGAAAAACGAGATTTTCCCCCCCCCCCCCCCTCTCCCCCCTCTCCCGGCTGACCCCTCTCACTCTTTCTATGGAAAATTACAATCGTGAAGCTGACAAATCCGATTCCTCTATCGAATGAAACCGGTCAACTCTGCGTGAGGGTTCTATTTGTCTGCCGCAAACGAGCTTAGTAGCAGCCCTGAGAAATGCCCACTTTTTTCGCCCGCGTAAAAAAAGTACAATCCCACGGACACATATTTTAGCCGGTGTTTCCGTTCAAACGAATCACGCCGCGCCGTCGGCTTAGATTATTAAGTTTGAATTTGAATCAGACCTACCGCGGGGCTCGCAGTTGGTTCGAAGAAATGTGTTTTTGTCGAAAACGGATTTTCATGTAAATCGAATCGTTTGAAGCGCGTTTTTTCGCAAGTTTGATCGTACGAATTAGTTCATTTCGAGTTGAAATTTAAATGTGGTCTTATGTCCAATTGTCCAGACTGATCGAAACAAAGGGTTTTTAAATGCATGCCGGACGCGGTGGAAATTGGAATCATTTTTCTGAATTTCTGATACAAAAAGTTAAAAAAAAGAAAGTAACTAGTAACACGGTTAATTTAACCGTGAATAAATAAATTTGATTCCTTAAAGAGATGTCTTTTTTTGGAAATTACAGTTTGCAAAGAAATTTCGAAAATACTTTACTGAATACATAAAACTAATTTCAGATTTTTTTTTAGAATTATTTAATTTGTACTTTAAGTATAATTAAATATTCAAATCCAAGTATTTTTTATTGTCATTTGAACATTGGAAATAGTTTAGCAAATTTTGAAGGACATGTTACACGCGGCAATTTAATTATATTTGAATGAATATTGTATGTTACTGGAATGCTGGACAGTATAGGTTATAGTTGCTGAGAAGTGGCAACGTCGCATGGTACGTTACCATTTCCTTCTCTGGAATTTATTAAATCCTCGCGAGAGGATACAAGAAAGAGTGAGTTTCCATGACAAAAAAGATTTATACTTGGAAAGTTTCCATGAAAAATATGTCCAATAGTGTCAACTGTAAACGTGTACAGTGTTGCCAAGTTTGTTTTATTTTCTTTTATCAATACGATCACTCATAAATTATAAAATTAAACATAAAAATTATGAAAAAATATATCAAAGTGTATACTTTATTATTTATATTCTTATATTGAATATGCGATATGCAATGAAAAATTTTGTTTACATATTAACTTTTCACGTAAAAAATGTTCATATTAATGATTTTCCGAAGTTTGATTTCTGCTTCATTACGATAAAGAATATACGGTTTTCATTTGCACCTCATCACACAAGTAAACCTCGTTAATTTGATTTTTCACGTATAAAATTGTATAGTTTGAATTCATTTAAAACACGAACTTCAAAAATGTGGTTCATATTGTTTTTGGTCAATTTGATTTTTGCACATTAATTGTTGATTGAATTTCAGAATCATAAAAATAAATGAAGATAATGTTGCGTTTATACACGGTACTCGCAATCGAACCGACAAGATTAAATGAAGAGAAAGTTTGCAAACTTTTTTTTTATTACAACTTTATCCAAACATGAAACAATGTCGTTAGTCGAACATTAAAATTAGAGCTCAAAATTTATTAAGCACGTTTTATAATAAAATATGCAATACTTCCATTATCTTTTTACAGTAGAAATTTCACTTATTCGATCCCAAATTAATTAAAGTTGGAATTTGTTGGAAAAAAAGAGTCGCAAACTCCTAACACGTGAAATCTTTCTTTTCCTTCTTTTTTTTTTTTTTTTCCAATTAATGTAAAACCAAAAGTGGAGAAGGCAAATTAAATAAATAATGAAGTAGCGCTAAATTTATTTTTCGCTCTCGATTTCCCCCCTCTTCATTCGTTTATTGATTTTCATTTGAGAGATCGCAATAAAAATTGACGCCGGCGTTGGCACGTCGAACATTTTTAGAATATGTTGCACAGGAACGTGTAATCATCCCGTTACGTTACAATGTAATCCTTCTCTAAATATTACAGTAAAAGCCGATAAATATCACCCTTCGCTCGGCATGAATATTGAATTATTTCTACGGCAAGAGCTGTTCGTACGCACGTATACGTTTGCGAGGTTGAAATCAAAGGTGCGGAAAAACTTTGACGTGCATTAACCGCGCAAACTTAATTTATGCCGTGTATTTCAGCCGAACTTACAGCCGCCGTTAATTAATCAACACCATATAACGAGGATAAACGAAATTAAATGAAAGATAAAAAGCACGCCTATTGATTGAGAGGCAAGAATCGTCGAAACTTCTTTTTCATTTCTTTTGTTTTATAGCTTAAAATTGAATTATTGATCGAATTTTAAAATGATATACATATATAAATTATTTTATCGTTTGTCAAAAGTTTAAACGATGTCGAACGAAACAAAGAGAGGGAAAAAGAAATGAATTATTTTCCAAATTTATCGGACTTTGGAAACTTGCGATTTATTTCGATTATTATTTTAGATTTTTGATCTTGAAAATGAATAAAATTATTTGTGGATAAATAAAGAGGTTTTGCGTTTATTAAAATTAATGTACAAATACGTGAATGTAAAGTATTACGACAATGTGGTTTCAATATTTGTCCATTATATCTAACAGATGTCTTTGAAACGGAATTTCGAGTACTTACATTAAATTTTATGATACTTTTAATAGAACTGAAATGTATTTATCACGATAAACACCTTTAATGTTGACCGCACTGTCATCAGTAAATAATCATAACGTTTTACAAATACATATTCAAATAATTAGAAATCATTCATGATATATAGATTCAAAAAATTTAAAAGTGAATTATTTTATTATTCTTGTTATTATTTTTGTTATTATTTTTTGTATAACATTAAAATAAGTTTGGTTTAAAAATTATCGAATTTCAAATTTATTGCAAAGAAACGTTGCATTCGATTAAATAAAATGTCGACGAAAAAATTATATAAAGGATATATGAAGTTGAAGATGCTCGTCGTTACATATGCGAAGCTGCACTACTGAAAATCACTCCAGTTAAGGTTTTTAGGTCAAGATTCTTATAATAATGATCAAATGAATAACGTGATCAAAGCTTTCAAGTATTCAATTAATTACTCATGTCACCTAATTAACAAAGCTATCGATAATATTGTCCATTAATTAATAATTGATTCAAGCAACTAAACGTTGATAAGTGAAAATTAAATCAATTACTCTTAAATAGCTTGTAAATATAAATCTATAAATAGAAGACACTTGCAGTGCTAATATTTTAATTGATTAATCAATATTTGATAATTGATCAGTAAACGTATATTAAATCTATCGTCGAATAATATTTTATCACAAAATATACTTGGTTTGATCGTGTTTCGTGATTCCTTTGCTCAACCAACAAAACTATTGGTAACGTCATACAAATTCCCGGAATCGCGATTTTCACGGCAATACGATAAACGAGCGAACGGGCTTGGAAGTGCGTCGACGCGAAACACTTTTCAAGAATTGAAACAGCGCGATTGTGGCGCCGTGGCGCAGCGAATGCGGCAGCTGATAAATCATGAAGGATTGACTGATTGTATTGGATTAGTGATTGCGCCCGCCGGCCCACGGGAATGGCGCTTTCGTTCGCAAGCGAAACGGGTCAATGTTATGCTCTGGAATAAAATCGTAATGCGAAAATTCGACGACCGCGAGACGAAATCACGGCGTGCGGCCTCAATCGAAAATAGCGCCAGTCAAATGCTCACGCTTTAATCAAAGATCGCGATCGTAACGCGCTTTTAGAAATATATATCTTGTCACGGAAATGTAACACACTTGTTTTCATTATTTTTCAATCGATATTTATTTGCATTGTAACAAAATGTGCCCGTCAAGTTTGAGCCACGTGGCAAAATGCCGCGAGATTTTGACTTGGATAAATTTCGAGTTGCAATTGCAAAAATATTGTTTTGATTTGAAGGGATTTTCGTTTTGGGAAATGATAAACGAGGTAGTAATCATGTAAACAAACAATGTAAACAAAGGTAAAAATGACCTTTTTCTTTGTTTATTTCTAGTGTTTACGTTTCGCCTGTCCTCTTTTGTTTTTGAACCAAAGTGAATGTTTCTAATAATTTAGAAATTCTTAGTCTTTTGAATCAAATAATGTTCTTTATTCTGTTCCTGAAATTTGCATCTCGAAATTGTTTCCACGTTTAAAATCCGCGCGCATAATTTATTTATATTGTAACAAAATTCTTAAATTTGATACAAAAAGCCACGACATTTTTATTACTTTTTGATTGCAAAATCTGGGGGTATATATTACATTTCGATTGAAAAAAGTGTCTGGAGAGATACTTGAACCAATTTTTGTCTTTGTTTCGTTCATGACTCATTTGCATTTCATTTAGTAAACAATGGATCATTTTTCCGATTTTTGAATAAGTCGCTTTTTAGATTTTTTTCTCATCTTTGTCGTTTTTCTTTTTTTTGCAGGGATAACGAGCGAGTTGGCCTGACTGTTGGACACTTCCTAACAAATCAAGGTGAGTGTAGAGTCGACGAATTTGATTCAATTAGTTATCGATTTCGGTTCAATTACTGAGAAATCTGGATGCCTCGAGTGAGGATAAAAGTGTAATTAGAACGCATCAGTAATGTCCTTTTGATGTAATGGGGCCGATTTCATGAACTTCGATTTTTTTGTACGATTATTACTATTTTTGTTTTTTTTTTTTTTTTTCAAGTGGAGTGTAGGGTGTGATGCGATAATTGGTGAATATCAGACGTGTACATTGCAATTGTAGTATACTTGTTGTGTACATCACACATTTCAATTGCTTTTAGTAGTTAAATTTCCAAAAAAATAAACGAATGAAAAATTAAACACTCTGAAGGTCTAGTTTTGCATCAACACACTCAGAGAGACGATAAAAATTATTATTAAATTTCCGAATTTACTACTTAAATAGTAAAATTATATCGACTTTATCATCTAATTGATCTTTTTCATCATTCAAGTGGTAACTTGTATATTTTAGTAGTAGCACTTATTGTTTTGCTAGTGTTGTAAAGTTACTATTGAAACAGATATTAGAGGAGAACAATTGTATAAAAAACCATCCCAACTCATCGAATCCAGATAATATTGTTTGGATTTTACAAATGTTTTCGTAGTAGTGTTACTTATTACAAAAACAAACGAGTGTCAAATAACCCACGTGAAAGTATCCACAGGGAAAGATTTTCTGAACCACGTTAACAAAAAAATGCAAAGTAAACGTATGTATTTGTAATTTACTGATCGATTATGCAAAGAATTTATTTAAGTTTTTCAATAATTCAAATCATGTCGACATTGCTACTTGTAAAATTTCAAATACATTGTTTATAATAACACAGTACAATTTTCAATACCACAAAGACAACATTGTAATATTATAGTAATATTTTATTCACTTTCTACAATGTCATCCGACTCCGACAAATTATGGTAATTTTCCGTGCAACCTTTTTTCCGGCTGCCCGCACGGCCGTGAAAATGATTTCTGCATACGGCCGACAAACACGTCGTCATGCTGAAACAACATAATTCACGAGCTTCTCGGCCGGGCGGCCAAGCGCCGGGCGATCATTTTATCGCGCCATAAGTTCGATCGGCGAGAAAGACGGATGCTTTGTTTTAGTCTCAAACACGCGGCACGGAGGCGCGCGGCAATTAATCAAGCCCGTTACGCCGAACGCGTCAGCATCGATCAGCAACAAACGATATTCGTCGGCGGTATTAGGCCGCAGGATGTCGCGGATCACGGCGTGATTTCGGCCAAGGATTGACCAGCGGGATTGATTCTTTGTTGAGGGAGGTTTGACGTTGCACGCGGGTTAAATTTGCGTGGACGCTTGTCTGCGTTTCCAATTTCACGCATGCACACATTCAGTGTTGCCGATAATAAACGGCATCACTTTTGGTATAAATCAAGGTCAAGCTTCGCGGCTTTGTTAGTTAACAGCGAGTCCCCGGACGTGTCTTTTGTGTTGTCGGTCGGCGAGGGAGATCGTCCCCCTCACGAGTTTTGGGTACGACTTTCAGTGACGTGAAACACCGTTTAATCGGTGCTCAACAGTGGCACTGAGAACATCATATAAATAGTAATCTGCAAATAAGTGTTGTATTTTACTATATGTTTTGAGATTAAAGCGATTGAGCGCCATCTACAACATTGGTGACGAGCTGACAGTTAGGTCAGATAACGATTAGGTGACGACAAGATACATAATGTTCAATTATCTTACTCAGTGGGAGAAATGCTACTTTTTCCCACTAGTGATTTCGTCACTCGTCTAGAAATAGTACATTACTTAACTAGTGGGAGAAAAACGTTTTCCACGAGTTGAGTACAGGACTTTACCTTACAAAAGGTAGAAATGCCAACTTCTTCCACTCGTGACTTCGTCACTCGTGGGAGAAGTTGGCATTTTTCCTTCTAGTAAGGTAAAATATCGTACTCAACATGCGAAGAAAAGTAGCGTCAACTCATGTCAAGTTGACAGAACTCGCATTCGGCTCGTTCTGCAATTTGACACTTGTCATTACTTTTCCTCACTAGTTAAGTAATATACTATATACTATAATTTTTCAGATGTACAGTGGGAAAAATGTATTAAAATTTCACTTTCAGGTTAGGAAACCGCTTTTATTCCTGCAATAAGATTCATTATACAAGTAATTCAAACAATATTCTTCCAATAAGTAAATGTAAAATAAATGTTTGTTACGGGTATAAAAGTTTCAGTTGACTCACGCACCAGCCACAAGTTGCCACAAATCGCCAATTCTTTCGGAAAACCCTAATCGCAACATGATTCAACGCGATACGATTTTTATATCATCACACCGTGTGATTCCCATTTCGGCGATTCGGAAGACTCAAGTGGCGGTGTGTTTGCCGGGCGCGAGATCGATTTTAGCAAAGTATTTAAGCGAGAGGGTGAGGGGGTGGGAGTTAAAAAAAATAAAATAAAAGTCCATGATCCCGGGCCGGAATATTAATCGTCGCTGCTTGACTGTTTCGAGGCGTATCGAAATTGCGGGGCATTCACGCGATTCACCGCGCTGGGATCGGCGTGGGGGAGGGAGAGGGGGGGGGGGCAGCGGTAGCCGGTAATGGCGTCACGTCAGAAACACGCACCGCTTGTGTACTTACTTGCGGAACAGGCCGATGTGTTGGCGCCGCGGCTCATTATTCTTTGAGTTTCAGATCGCGCAAAACGCGCCGGATATAATCGATAAATCATCGCTCGGCCGATTGTCAACAGTGACAAATTTTCGTATTAATGAATGGTATTGCAAGCGGCGGCGGCGGCGCGCGCGCTTGACTTTGGACGACTCCGGTGGAATAAAAATCACGGCTGATTGGTCAATCGACTGGACCGCGTGGGGGGCCGGAAAAGGGAAATTAATTAATTTCGTTGGTGCGCTGCACGATTTGACGTTTCCTTTGTAGGCTCGCTGTTTGCTAACCATCGTCATATGCTTTTGGTTCACCTCAATTAGAATCGTAGACTGGCCGAAATATTGACTTGTTTGATCAATTTGTTTTTGTTTTGTTTAGTTTGTTTAGGGGAAAAGAAGATAGATGTTAAATAGCAATAACAAGTGTCTCATTTTGACAAAAATCTCGTTGCCTGAGACAGCAAGTTGTGGGGAATGAATACACTTTTGCTGAGTCATGTGTAAAAAATGAGATACTCGTTTTCGTAGTATATCAGAAAATCAATTAGCGTGAGAGTTGCTGCTTAATAGGTAAAATTGAACTAAATAGTGCAGAGTAAAAACAAACGTCTCATCGTGAGACATTTTGAGACACGAAAAGACACGTGAATTTGTACAATTTAAGACACTTGTGTGTCTTTAATGTAATAGTTCAGAATGGGTCACTAATTGATTATGAATAATGAATCATCAATTACACAAAGCGAATCGATTGTAATTCAGTTGCTCCTTTTTAAGCCCATCTAAAAAAATAAGCCCAACAGTTGTCGCCCGCGAATCGAGGGATTTTTGCTCGACGAATAATTATTGTTTATTAAAGCGCGATCATGGCGTTATTAGCGAGCGCGCATCGTCGCATCTACAGCGTTGCAAAATTAATTACCTCTCCATCTCTCTCGGTGGAAAATTTTATCAATAACTAAAGACCGCGTCCGTGATTGTTGGCGCGCATTCCGGCCTGAATTGATATTGGCTGTGTGCATGTCGATGCGCAAACTGACTTCAATTTCGGCGACATTTCCCGACCGTGCCCGTCTTAACCTCCAATTATACGGCTTTGATAGGCGAATCATCATTCGGCATTACTTTCTGCGGAAACAGTTTGATCGATAAATGAGTTAATAGCAGTTACAGTCGAGGGCACAGAATGGAACGGTAATTGTCAGTGAAGCAAGTCATATTTGCTACTAATTAATTATCCAACGTCACTCTCCATTAGTGCGTTCGTCATCTGCCACGCATCGGATCATCCGCCCTTATACCCGGCCTAATGCAACGTTTTCCATGAATGATCAAGCAAGCGTGGAAATTAAATAACGCGCCACCCGCTACGTTACGTATACGCGCGCCCTCACTCGCGCGACTGCTAATTCAATCCGCAGTTCACGTGTTAATGTCGCACCCCTCGACGGACTATCATATTTTCAACACCTTGCCTCCGCGGTGCCACTTGAAGGTTTAAACGCCGGCAAATAAAGAGGCAATGTACAAGCTGACGGTGTGCGTCAAGTTGGCCACGTGTCAAAGTGCCATGAGTTTTGGATTTAGACGGATGTCGAAGTGTAACGATTAGAAGCCAATGTTATGTTTGAATATTAATTTCAAAAGAAGCGTTTCGATTCAAAATAATGTTCGTTTTTGGGAACAGTAAAACAAAAAGTTAAATGTGTAAACAAACAATGTAAACAAAGATGAGACGAACGACCTCTAATCTCTCTTGTTTATTTCCTATGTTTATTTTTGGTCCGATTCAAAAGGAACCGGACCAAAAATATGAATATATATATTTTAGCATATAGCAATTTCACTCTGATATATCGTTTTGATTCTAGTAATATTTTTTTTTTAAGAATGAATAAAGCAGGATACCAAACATGTATTCACAGAAGGTAAATAGAAGTGAAAGAAACGACCTCTACTCTTTCTTTGTTTACTTTCTGTGTTTACAAATTTGTCCGCCCTTTTTATTTTTGTTTATTTTTGAATCAAAATGAATATTTTCAAGATTATAGTATATAATTATGTACTAAGAATGTAGTGATTTTTGTAGTTTTGAAAACGTCTATATTTTCCGTTGCGAAATTCGCGTCTCGAAATTGTTGCCAAGTCCGACATTCGTGGCATTAGGCTACGTGGCAAACTTCACGCACATTGAATGCTGTGCAAATTGTCCGAATTATTAGTTTGCGAATCCTCGGGTAGACTTTGCGTTCGCTGATCGATTACAATGCACTTGGCATTTTTCGTGACGGAATATAGAATTTTTTCTTTTATTCTCTTTTCTCTTTTTTTTCCGACGTGCGTCTTTGTGCCTTCGAATCGTTATTGGAAATATTTTTATTTAAACTGTATAATTGGTAATTTTGCAAATGCGTGGTAAGTTCTTTTTTTCATTTTCTATGGACAACGATTGATGGAAATAACGGTGGTTTTAATTGAAAAATAACTGTTTCAGGAGAATATTATATTACGAGGAAGGGTGGGCAAAGAATTCAGAGAATCAGTGTAATTTCTTTTTTATTTTTTAATGGTTTGCATTAAAATGCAATGCGTGTAGTGATATTTATAAATTCATACCGTGTAGTATATATGACGTACTTTTAATGATTAATTTTTGTATAATTTTTTTTATCAGCGAATTCAAATTTGAAATATAAATGTACAACGCAAGATTTACCTTTTCACTTTCATGTACATTTGTTGTTTTCTTTTTCATTTATAAAAAATTCAGAAAACTGCAAAACTGCAAAATGAAGTAATACTAATTTTAAAGGACTTGTTTTATTTTGTAGTTTTGCTAATAAGTTTGTATTAGTGTCAACTTTGTAATTACAACGGTTTGTAACATTGTTCTCAAGATAAAAGTGTCAAGGAGCATAAAACTAAAAGAAACGCACCAGTGAAATGGGAGTATAAAAATTCCATGTTTTAATCTCGCACACTGGCATGGATTTACATTGGATTATGAATACGATATTGAGGCAACTCAACAGTGGTTAAAAGAGAACAAAAGAAGAAATTGCTAATATTATATAATTGGGTTACAACATCATACTCAGTTCATAATTTTTCAAATCGCAATGAACGAGTGCTAAAAAAAACTAAAATACACACAATATAAAACCTTGAAAAAAACTCTTAAAATATAAACATTATACAGTATTGGAAAAAAAATAATAAAATTGAAAAAATTTAAACAAGTTTCAACATTGAAATGGTAAACAGTTATTGCTTATTTTAAGTAAAAGATTTTTAAAACGAAGCATTTGTATTTTTATGTCATTTAAAACGAAATCTAACTTAAATTTTGCAATCTTATTTCGAATGTATAGCAAAGAGGTTCGAATTATTAAATCATTGATTTTACAAATTAGTCTCATGAAATATTCCGCGAAAATTACTGTAAAAAAAAAAAAAAAAAAAAATCGATAAGGTGTGTTACATTGTGACAATTCAGTTTTAAATTAAGACATCGGTGGTTTATATTAAGACATTCATGACTGAATCAAAGACGACAACTATCTAAATTAAAGACGTCAGTCTAAATCAAAGACACCGGCGTCTTAAATTCAGACACTTTTGTCGGAGCTATTTTTGGAGCGAGAGAGTAATATAATGACGAGCGTGCAAAAATGTTGAACGATAAATCAGGTTTTAACGTATGCGTGAATTACGTTTAAGCCGTAAATAACAGTCAAAACGGAGGTTTCAAATAGTGATAAAACTGTTAAAAAAATATCCGGATTTAAAATTCTCTTGCGCAGCGATATTTGATCAGAGTCGTTCGTGTCAACTGTATGGATTTCACGTACAAAATGCCTGTATGTCATAATTTTTTTAATCGCTGATATCTTGTTCCGCTTTGATTATAATATTTATTTTTTTTAAACTTATCCAACAATATTGAGTTAATTATAATAAGCTATACGTAGTCGTATCGAAAACTTTTATTCTTTACGAAATCAATTATCAATACATTAAATTATATTTTAATTAATTTTGAAAATAATTTTGATGCAAAATTGAGTGTTTTATTTTGAGAGATAATTTTGGGATCATGGGCTCTAAAGATTTCTCAAATTGTTGGTTTTGTAGATCCGCATGTTTATTGTTAAGTATTTGACAATTAACAATAATTTGCAGTCAAATCTTAGGGCTATCAATGATAACCAACAACACATTTTTTCAACTTTAAATTCTTCGATTTATCAATATTGTAACCTTTTTGTACACGCGTGATAAATGTCAAATCTACAAGTCTGTATATCATCACACGTCTCGACACTTCCCACACATGCAGCCGTTTTTCAGCATATGATTTATCTGGATGAAAATTAATTTTTTTTTTCCTTTTGCCGGTCTTCGACATCCTTCTTTCGCCACAAACTATCGACAGTTAAAACGGAATTTTGAGAAATTATAAACCGAGAATGTTAATTCATGAAGCAATTAAGATACTCAACATTTCCTTTCTTTTTATTGAAATTCATATTTGAAAAAATATTATGAAATAAAAATTTTGTTCACGTTTCTCTGCACAATGTTTGCATTCAAATTAAAAAAAAAAAAAAAAAAAAAAAAAAAAAAAAAAAAAAAAAAAAAAAAAAAATAAAAAAAAAAAAAAAAACAAACGTAAAAAAAAAGTAAGTAGAAAGGAGCTGAGGTCTGGAGAAGAAGAAAAAATACAAAAAAAAATAATAAAAAAAAAAAAAAAAGAGAAGAACAGACACGACAAACAGATCATA
>JABFOV010005355.1:0-12226 GCA_022817685.1 Aradophagus sp. ZL-2020
ACGAGCACGGGTGCATGACTCAGTATAGTGTGACAGCAGCGACTACGGTCACGTATGATGTTGTGTAAAGTAGCTAGATACGCAAGCGATCAACGAGGTAGACGACGCACCGATGGTACTGACGGGAGTAGATAGAGCCACGTACGTCGATGGGGGGGTGTGTGCGGTGAGGGGAGGGAACAAGGAGGGTGAAAGGGAAGAGAGAGGAGAAAGAGAGTCGGGGGGGTAAGAAGGTTATGAAAAAGGAGGAAAAGGGAGTGAGGAGGATAGGGACTGACCGGAGCGACGAGAATTACAAATGCATCGCACAAATGATTTTACGTCGGTGAAATTCGGTTTCAGTGTCGAGCGCGTGCGGCGCTGTCTTCGGCCTTTTCGAACGATTTCGTTCAACCATTAGCTCTTCTTTGGAGAAAAAACAAGAGCGCGGTCAGCTCGCGAAAATAAAAAAAGGTCACGAATGTCAAGTATCATGCAACCCATTTAAAACGATCGTTAATACCTGTTTCGACTTTTTTCGCCATGTTACCTATTGACGCCATCTTGTCACTCTAGTTTGACGCGACAAAATGGCGGACACCCAATACTGTAGAACTTGTCGGGTGTCTAGTATCTCCATTTCTTTAAAATTCTGCTTTTTGTTACTTTATAAAAAGGGGAAAGATATGAAACTACTTACGAGTTTGAATGTATAGTATATAGTAAAATTTATGAGAAGTCTCATATTTTTATTACTTTACACTCATTTCTTTTTTAATGTAAAAGTAAAGGTATGAGACTCCTCAGAAGATTTTCTTGTACAATATATAGCTAAACTTTTAAGGAGTCTCATATCTCTATCAACCTACTCTCATATGATTTTTATGAAAAGACAGAGATATGAGACTTCTCAGAGGTTCTACAGTAAACTATAACTCGGAACTCGTGAGGAGCCTCATACTCATATCTTTCTGCACTCGCATGTTTCTCACGGTGGTAGAAGAATAAAAATATGAGACTCCTCACAAGTTCTGCTCCAATAATAATCTAAAAATGTTCGCAGAATATTCCTAGAATATTCGCATAATAAACTTTGAATGTTTTGCGATGTCCTGAGGATCTTTTGCGAAATCAAAGAACGAAATGGCAGAAAGTACCGCAAGTCGTGTGAAGTCGCGACGATGTCTTCTCACAGACAGATTCTTACGCACCGTCGACGGTGTTGATTTTGACAGTGACGCCTCGCCAACGGAGAAGACATGAGCTAACGAGGCTAGGGATTAATTAGCGGGTCCCTTCGCGCTGGCGGTATTTATTTTTGATACGAGTCGTGAGATAATTCTAAAGTAAACGGTGGGTGACGTCACACGCAAAGATATGAAGAAAAAAGGAGGCGGGGGGCACGAAAAGGGACCCGAGGTGCGGGTCGACTGTCGCTTTAGACCTGCGCAATTTGTTACGAAGATTCTAAATTGGTAATCATTGTTCAACAACGTCCACCAATTCACAAATGTAGAATCACTTTACATTTTACCCTAGGGAGATAAAGTTTCAAAGTTCAAATTCATGGGCGGAAAGTACCACATTTTTGCCCTCGGGACGAAAAAAAACAAAACTTCGACGTTACTCCATGACTTCCTTTTCCACATTATCTGCACCAGGGCGGCAAAGTTTGCTTTTCGCACACAGTCGACGGTCGGAAAGTAACAACTTTCTGTCCGCGGACGTGAGTTTTTCGGGACTATCCAGCGGGCAGAAAATATCACTTTCTCGCTCGAGGGCCGAAAGGTTCGCTTTTTCGCCCTCGGACTTGATCACTTGCTTTTCTTTCCTAGGGTGAAAAGTAACAACTTTCCGCCCTCGTTACAAAATCGATCGCCCTCTCTGACAAGAATACGCTCGTTTAACGTGTGTATCACGACAACGGGAAAAGGGGTCTGTAATAATCGTAATCCGACCCCCCGACTTGCAAATGGCCATTTCTTCCGTTTTCCCTCGATATCTCCCGGCTAACAAAAACACTGGCGCACACTCTTCGAATCTTCGTTGCGATTCGCTGCCCGAGATATCCTCCTGCTTTTCTCTCCCGCCGACTTCCCCCCCTCCCCCATCCCTCTCGCGTTCCTTTATTTCCCATTCGAAACGAGAGTCGACCCGTGTTAGCGTGTTATCTGTAAAGCGAAACAGCGAGTCTGACCGCAATGTACAGGGTATAGCACTTTTGCGTTAACGCTCCAACTTCACTCGAAAGGTGCATTTTGCAAACTGATAATTACGACAGTTACTACTCATATTATTTAACCGTTTACCGGCACTTAAGCGTACTTCACTGAGTAGCGTTCGACATGTATTAACACGTACGAGTATATGATATATATAAGAGAGAAAAAAAGAAAGGAAAAAAAAGGAAACAAGGGAATTAGATTTATTTGAAACGGCGCGCAGTTAATTCGCTCGTTGAAGATTAAAGACTCGTCGAAAAAAAGTCCACTTACTGTGAGAGTATTACTTTTGCGGCTTGTAGATTATTTTAGTAATAAGTGGAACTTGCTTTTCATGAAAATAATTCGATTATTGAACAATTTTTTATTTTGCATAAGACTGCATTTTATTGTTACATTATTACAAAGCTATTGTTGTATTATTATAATAGCAATATTATTTTGTATCATAAAGCGGAAATTTTTTGTAATGAGTGCAATCCACTTGTCATGAGAAGAATCCACCGATTATAAACTAATTTATTGTGTCATTTTACTACATTCTTGAAAAGTGCATAAAAATGAGCTTCGCTTGCCATAAAAGTATCGCTTTCATGACAAGTGGAATGCTTTCGTTATAAATGAAGTCTGCTTGTTGAGAGAATAACCAATTAATTATAAACTAATTTTTTCATTTTTCATAAGACTGCAATCTTGAAAAGTGCATTAAAAGTGCATTCACAAAAGAAATTCTGTTACTACAACAGCGTTATGTTTATGACAAGTAGACTGATTTGTGACAAATGGAATCCGCTCGTTGTGAGAATACTTCCCCGACTTTAAACTAATCTCTTAATTTCCTATTATATTACATTCTTGAAAAGTGCATAAAAATGCATCGTTCAATAAAGCCCTCTCATTATATAAGTATAATTTTGTATTCGTGGATTATTTTTGTAAAACACGAGATCCCCTTGTCGTAAGAATAATCCACTCGTTACGAAATGACTTTTTTATTATTCATAAAGCTGCATTTTTAACAAGCTGCATTCTTACAAAAAAAATTAATCCTTTTATATGATAAGTGGATCATTTTTATAATAAATCTAATCCGCTTACCATAAGAATGATCCATTTATAATAAACTGATGTTTTCGAATTTTTCGAAACGGGGCGTTGCTTTCGCCTCCGCGATTATCGCTCCGAAAGTCGGAGACGAAATAAAGACATTATATTGCGCTGAAACATTATTGTTGTTTGAAGGACCTCGTAAACGATTTTATATGAAAATTTCTGCTCACGCTGGATGGAGCGTTTGCTGAGACGTCGCATTTCGAGCGTCACCCACGCGGACGCGAAATGTTTGCTTTCGTGTCAGCACATCGTTCCCGCTGTAAATTCAGGTGCGAGAGAAAAATAGATATATCGCGGGGAGGGGGGGGGGGGGGTAGGTGGAGGCGAAAGGAGAGCGAGAAAAAAAAGGAAAAAGAAATTTGCATTCTTTTAGATTCGCAACAACGGCACGTTTTCCGCATAGATTACGCATCGAAATATAATGTCGTTTCCGCGCCAACTGTCGGCGAGAGGTGGTAAATAAATTCGCAAAGACACTCGGTCGCTCAAATGATTGCATTTTTCGAGCCTCCTCATTTGCAAAGCAACGAACGAATTATGTTCGCGCCGATAGGTCGATTTAGTTGTTTTATACTATGTAAGCAATAGAGCGGGTCGGGAATGACAACTTTTTCTCCCTACAAGAAAAATAATTTTTTTTCATCAATGGTGATATTTTTCGGAGACTTTAACATTCAATTTCAACATTGTTACAATAATTAAAAAAAGCGTTTGCAGGTCTGTAATGACAACTTTTTCTCCCTACAAGAAAAAAACTTTTTTTTATGAAGATTTTCCTCTTACACTTCGACATTCAGTTTAATCATCGTTACAGTAAATGAAAAGAAGTAGGTTCGCAGGTCTGAAAAGTCAACATTCCCGACCCACCCTGATAAGTAATGTTACAGTGCGTGGTACTGCGTTAAGTATTAACTATAAGTGTATACAGACTTGTTTGTATGAAAGGCGCACTCATCTTTGCGCGATATCTTTAGGTGACAATGATTTTACCAAAGAGCGATGAAAAGAATGACGAGCGGAGAATGGAGTGGAAAACAAAAACCTAAGATTCCAAGCAATATCAAAGACGACCCGAAATTCTATTGTTATACCGTCGCTGGGAGTCCGCGGAGGAAGGTGCTTCGTCTGCGAGCCGGCGCCGTCGACGTCAATTTTTTTTCTTTTTTTTTTTTTTTTTTTTTTGCGATTTACACACGTACGGGCAGCCACGTCGATTCAACGAAAATGCCTTGCTATACAGTCCCCCGGTTAAGACCTCGTGAGACGATTTTTGTTCTTTTTTTTATTATGTTTGAGGACGTCTTGAATTCAGAAACGAAAATTGAGTTAAAACGAGAAGTTATAATACTGTTAAATCAAGAGTTTGTATATTTTGTGATTTCGATGTATATTTTGATACCCAGAATTTTCATAATGATATCACAATTACATCATAATGTTATCACGATGACATCACAATGTCATCACAATTACATCATAATGTTATTACGATGACATCACAATGTCATCACAATTACATCATAATGTTATTACGATGACATCACAATGTCATCACAATTACATCATAATGTTATCACGATGACATCACAATGTCATCACAATTACATCATAATGTCATCACGATAACATCACAATGTCATCACAATTACATCATAATGTCATCACGATGACATAACAATGATATCACAATGACGTCACAATGATACAGCCGTGATATCACACGCATATCACATGAGGTTCACTTATTCGAAATTTCCGCTCAATGTGATTTCATGCGGTGATATTTTATAATACCAAGTAGTCATTTCACAACAATGTTTTGGTTATATCATATTGCGATATCATCGTAGTGAATATAAAACACAAAATTATTGAAATTATGTGTATGATGGTAAATAAGTGTGTGCATTACAATGAAGTCACGATGTGATATCACTAAGATATGTTGATGAAATCGCTATGAGATAATACGGTGATATCACAATGAAATTCCTGTAACATGACCATGTGATGCCCTAGTGATATCCCATAGCGATATCATTATAATGCGTGTAAACCAAGAAGTAATTGATATTACAGTTATATTGTATAAGTATATGCATCACTAAAGAATCATGTAGTATTATGTGATATCACCAAGTGATGGCGCTGTGATATCTCTGTGATGCACGCGAACCAAAGAGTTCACATATTATAAGTATACTGTAAAATATATGTATCACGAAGATATCGGTATATGATATCGTTGTGATATCACAGTAAAATTATCGTGATATCACGGTGATGTCACTTTGATATCACAATAAAATCTCAGTGATATTACAAACAAAGGAAATTTTCCTTTCACATTCGACCTTCTGTAATTCATGCGTGATATCACCACGACATCACCGTGACATCGTTATGAAAATTCTCCTCGTTTGAATGGTTTCTACGCAATCGATAAAGGCAACGCAACGTACCGATGTATCTTCGTTTTAACTGACCTATTCTTTAGATGTCCTACTTTTTGCTAAATCTGCAACACGTTTGCAATACAACAGACGACATCAGTGTAAAGTCGAAATTACTTTAAGTTCAAACTTTAATGTTTCTTAAATTCACATCATGTAAAGCGAACACAGTCTACTGATTGATAATATTTTGTAATATGCCGTAGCGTAAAGTGGAATAAAGTTATTGAAACGGATGGAATTTATTGCTAATTATTTTGCGAGGGAACAAATTTTGCGATATCCGTGATGGAAGTGAATCTTTGTCACTGGAAATGAGCCCGATCGTTTCGGCGATAGGCCGGGGGAACGAATAAAGCTACTTTTCCGTTTGAATGATCGCGAGTGTCCGCGCTCGAAAACATTTGTAACGCATCGTAATTCCTGCGCAAGACTGCTCTTTTAAATTCATGAACGTTTTGCATAAGTTACCGCGTTCGTTAGGTAACGGCTGACACCGCTCGACTCGGTGTTTCGTGTAATTCAACATTCGAGACAAGTTTCTGAATTGCACTTTTTCGGTACGAAAAGGTACGCCTTGGAAATAATTTTTTTTTTTTTTCATTTTTCGTTAAAAAGAGTTAAAGATTTTTTTCTTATGATGCAGGAATTAATGAAAAATGCTCAATTATACCCGACACAAAATGAGAAACAAATTATTCCAAATGTAATCATTTTTTGAATTAATATTACCCTGAGAAGTGGATTACTTTTGTAACAAATTTAATCCACTTACAATGAGAAAACTCCGCTTATGAAACTGATTTTTAGATTTTGTTATTACATTGCATTTTTGAACAATGCACAAAAGTGCATTGTTACGAAAAATCCGCTCATTAAAAGAGTACATATTACAAATAAATTAATTTTACAACAAATGGAATCCGCCTGTTAGAAGATTATTACTTCTATGATAGGCGGTTCGATTTTGTCTTAAGTGGAATCCGGTTATTGTGAGAAAAACCCACTAGCAATAAAGTAATTTCTTAATTTTATATTAAACTGCAATTATAATAAGTGCATAAAAGTGCATTATTATATGAAGTCTGCTCATAACAAGAGTATCATTTTTATGATAAATTAAATGCTTCTGCAATTAATTAAATCTGCTTATCATGGGAATAATCCACTTATAGTTAAATAATTTCTTAATTTTATGTTAGACTGCATTCTGGAAGTGTGCATAAAATTGCATTGTCACAAAAAGTCCGCTTACCACAAGAGTATTACTTTTGTGACAAGTGGAATGTTTTTGTAACGAAGATAAATCCGCTTGTTATAAACTGAATTTGCTTAAAAATACCGTTCATCCGTGCTACACGGAGAATCGACTTTGCAGCTGACGCTAACGAATTCGCAGTCATTATTTCGTCGGAATTTTTAACGCACAATTGATCGCCGAGCTGGCAACAATATGTTCCGATTGATGGGAGATATCGCCGTGCGCGGTGAATGAAGTTATCGACGAAACATGTATTTGGAAAAAAAAGGAGCCCGTTTTTGCACTGGATTTAATTATAATGGAAATTCACCGAGGCTCCGCTCTCGCGACGATATTAATTTTGTTTTACCGTTTTAGCTTTTGCAGTTGGTCGTCGTTGAAAGCGATCGATAATCTGTTAACCGCCTTATTTGAATTACATTAAAACGATAAAATTATCATGCAAATGCAATTGAAAAACATCGTTAAAATGGTATTTTATTCGCGAGGAATAATTCGGACCTTTTTCCTTGCCGCGAAAAATCAAATAAAATATCTTGACGGGGAATATTGCGCGAATTTTGTGCGAACGGTGAGTCAATAAGGCATTATGTTTCCAAACCGGCGGCTATTAATTTTAATAAGTTTTTCAGCGGGAACGAGTTTACGTATAACGACGGCAGAGCGAAGTGTCGAGATATCAACAAGATTCTTTTTTTTTTTCTTTTCACAGCAAAAATAGCCCAACAGACTGTTCTTTATTCTAGAAACAATCTTGATGGATGGAAAACGGGAAAGAAGAATCTATAATCACAAATGGAAAACGATTTGCATGTAAAAGCTAGATATAATAATATTTTTCTCACGGAGTTGTTTCGTAACCATTTCTGCCCTAGAGTGAAAAATATTCCAGTTTTCAATTTTCCTCCTTAGGGTAGACAGGTAGCAACTCTCCACTTCGCTAAATGAATATGAAAAACACTACTTTGTGATACAATGTTGTGACTTTCCTTAAATGTTAACTTAAAGGTATTGATACAAAATGTTTGTTTTTTGGGTATTATTAAGGTGATTCCTCAGTTCTCGTGCCACGGAGTTAGTGTCTTTTCAAATTACAATTCCTAAATATAAAATTAAAACTTTTAAATATAACCCAGAAAATGTTTGACAATTGGAGAATGATTCGAGCCTTAAAAATTGCAATTTCTTAAATAATTGTGGGCTGTGAAACTGCCAAAGCATTTTTTTCCACCTCAAAACTTTTGGCAGTTTCTGCATTCGAACAAAAGAAAAGAATTAACTTTTAAAAAATAAAAAACATCCTCCCAGAGTGATACATTTGCTGGGTTATATTTATTTTGCATAATTATTAATTTTGACAAAGTTATTTAAAAAAGCAATAATCTAGTGATAATAGCTTGAAAAATCACCTTAAGGTGACTCCTAATGTCTGGTGTCACGGAGTTAGTATCTTTTCAAATTGCAATTTCAAATCATAAAACAGGGTGACCACTATTTTTATAAAACAAAATTCCCTGACTTTTCCAGGTTTTCAGCAACTTTTCCCTGACTTTTTGATAAAACAATTTGATGTATTTGAGTACATATTTCTTCATATAAGAATAACTTGTTTCTGTAACATTAAAAAATAATCATCAAAAACTGTTATTCATTTTAGTAATACATTTTTTTTAAATATAAAAATGAAACGAAATGAGATATGAAAAATTAGTGGACGTAATTTTAGTTGTTTGTGACATTTTAATGATTTCTAATTGACCTATTCCATTTTCCCTGTCTTCTGGTAAAATTCCCTGACTTTTCCAGGTTTTCCATGTTTTCCAGAAAGTGGCCACCCTGTAAAATTGAAAGTTTTAAATATAATCCAGTCAATGTTTGACGACGAGAGAATGGTTCGAGCATTCGAAATTGCAATTGCTTAAATAATTGTGAAACTGCCAAAACATGTTTTTCCACCTGAAAAGTTTTGACAGTTTCTGTATTCGAACAAGAAAAAGGAATTAATTTTTACACACTCACAAAAAGGATGCATTGAGTGAAGAAAAAATTTCTTGGTTCAAGGCAAAATGTGTCTTGATATTTTGCCAAGAATAAATTTTCTTGAGCCAAGAAAAGTTTCCTTGATCCAAGATATTAAGTGATTGAGCCAAGAAAAAATGTTTTGACAGAATAAAATTAGGTTTTAATCAAAGAAAATAATAGCAAAACTTAGTGATTCTTGAACGAAGGTAAAGATTTTTGTCAGTGCAAAATAAAAATCGTTCTCCCAGAAAGATACAATTGCTGGATTATGGTATTCTTAAAATTTGTTAAATTTAACAATATTATTTAAAAACACCTTAGTCTAGTAATAAAGGCTTGAAGAATCACCTTAATTTATAATAAAAGATGCAAGATGATAAGGTTGTTCCATAAAATCAACATTTCTTTTTCATTCTTCTTGATTCTTTGTAACAAGATTATCAGTCATATCCAACAATCCTCCTGCAAATAAACTAATTGACGGATTGGTGCAAGTTCGTTTAAAAAATACCTCAACCAAGGGTCGAAACGTTGGGACTGGCAGGGAATGAATCACGTAGAAAGAGGAAACGAAGGAAAAAGAGCAGTTAAAATATGATTACTGATCCGTTATACGCGCGGTGAAATTTAATTTCTGATGCTAATACGGGCCGGACGGTTGTTCGCGGTAAAAAGGTAAGAACGGTCCGTGACTATTTCTTACGTCAAACAAAAATTCCGCTCGAAATTAACAACGTACCTTCGGGTGTAGTTTGAGAGCAAACACCGCGCACTGCATTGCAGAGCTTAACGTTGGATTTCCGCGACGTAAATGATGTGTTTTGACAAATATAACGCTCCGGCGGCCGCATTTGTTTTGTCAGCTACGCGACATGCTTTGGCCCATTCGGGGACATATTGAAGCGCTCGAAAAAGCGAAAGCTGAGGCAACGCGTCAGCTAATATCGATTCTCCGGCTCGCCGTTTCCCCGCGTTATTAATGCGGTCCGAGAGGAGCGGCTGATTTTAAAAAACTGCCGATTCAACATCTTTGTTCGAAAGCGAATTAATTTGCAAATGTTTCGCGTTCGATTGCATAATATCCTCACCCTTTTTTTGTGACCTCTCGATAACGTTGACTGCGACCCACACAAGTCACACGTGGGTCATAAACGAGTCATCACGTAACGTCACCACGAGGTGAAATAAAATTTTTCTGCTATTTTTCAAAATCGTTGGCTCGTTGAAATTACAACACTGAAACATTTCGCATGGCGAATTCATGCAAACGAGGGCGCCAGCTCCCTCCCATGCCCCTCTTTTTTTCGTCATTCGTTTTCCGGGATTGTTTCAGTTTGCGGGGACATAAAGCAAAACATAACGGCGACGGGGAGACGCACGCTAAAAGCAGCATGCCGCGATCGATGTCATTTAAATTTAATTTCCCTAATCAAACATTTGAGAAGTCGTCGCTACTCGAGAATAATGAGTTTCTGTCTATCTACAGGATTTAGTTTGTAAGACACTGAAATGAAACGACAGACGATAAAGCGGAATTAGTCTAATACGCTTATCAAGACCACCGGGGAATGAATAAAAGATATTGCGAAATTGAGAAAATGCGAGGAACGGACGCGGCAGAGGGTCTCGCGTGACGCTCCGTTTTTTCGGCAGCGAAATGCGGCGCCACGCGAAATCCCGGCGATAAAGACTGCGAGGGATGTTTGTACTTAAGGAAAAGTCGCGTTTGTTCGTGCAATGTATATAAGAAAATAGAAGAATAAAAAAAGACAAAACAGGCGAATCAATACTATAGATTTTAATCTAATATTTCATCATTGCAGATGGCTCTTTTATTCGTTAATTGAATGACGCCATCTATGATCTAATACGATGATTGTGCAATACAACGTGAGTTTCTTATTTAATAACAATAACAATACAACGGTGAATTTTGAATCACTAAGTCTTAAGTGTCTTTTATGTAATAAAAGTTTCATCATACGTAATATACGAGTTTAAACTTGACAAAGTTACTGTGCGATTCTTGCTTATAAGTTACAAACTTTTGTTCAAAAATTCCACACAATGTTAAAGAATTATTAAAAAAAAAAAAAAAAAAAATAATAATCTCACCATTTCTTTTCTTTTCTTTTTTTTTTTTCGCATTATAAAAAGAAGAGCTTATAAAAAAACAACAAATTTTTTCTCAAAAATGCGTGTAAGTTTGAACTCGTATGTCCTGTACATTTTATATCATAATCACATTTTTAGTCTACTTCCGTTTTAAAACAAAAGAAAACGATTAATAAATATCGCACTGCGCGGTACTTGTTTTGTAAATAATTAATGAAAAATAAAAAAATATGGTACGTCTCTGATTATTCCGAAACAATATTCTGTGTGGCGTATTGGACGTCGTCTGCATTGAGTAATAAAATTTTTTGATAAATATCTGCTCGAGAGTGTTCCGTCACAAGTAACCTACTTGATCCTAGTCTTGAACATATTCCCATAGCAGTCGTCACGTTTGGTACCGGCAGACCTGTGGATACAAATTTCCTATTTTGAGTCGCAGTATTTGAATCGCGTTAATTTATTATTAAATTCAATTATACTTAATTTTTCTTTTTTTGTAAAATTCTACTTTTATCGACGATATAGAATTCAATGATTAAGTTGGCCGAAAAATCAGAAAATTCAAATCAATTATACTTAATAAAGCTTCAATAAGAACATTCGTTTGAGAGGATGTTACAGTGGATTACGAAATTTGGAGTTGAAAATTTATGCCATAACAAATTGATGCCACTTTTCCAAACTTTATATAACATAGAACTTCATTACATTCTGTTAATTTTTTGAAGATAAATAGTTATTGCTTTCAAAAAGAAATTTAAATTATTCAAATTTCAATACAATCCTGTTGAAAAGCACTTGAATATCACTATTACAGAAACCATCGGAAATTCTCCAGTGTGACATCCTGTTAAAATCTGTTAATGATCTTGTAAATTAGTTTTTTTTTTATTCTTGAAGTTTCTCATAATCGATTATTCTTTAATGAAAATACTGACCTTCGAGTCTGCATAAATTTTCGAAACAGTTGTAGGCCTTGATGAACCTAGTTTCCTCGACTCCACGGCTGGTGATTGCTGCCAGAACTGCCCGCAGGAAAATGCGTTCGTATACAGAGC
>JABFOV010005356.1:0-12225 GCA_022817685.1 Aradophagus sp. ZL-2020
GGGTGGGGGGGGGCGTGCGGGGGGGAGGAGGGGGGGGGGGGGGGAGAAGGGGGGACGGAAGCAACCGCCACGGAGCACTATGCGGACAGGCGCGGGACAAGGGCTGGGCGGTTGTCGCGCCGCGTCGTCGAGTTAGTCGGCAAGCGAAGCAGCCGCGCGGTATCCCGTACGAGGCTTCACCGGATACTGGGGTCCACTCGCTCACCAGGCGGCGCACCTCCGCGCGTCGCCAGGCTATCGAGCGCGCACCTACGCGCCGCAGCCAATCGGTGCAGGCGCGCGCGCGCGCGCCGCCCAATCAGCGAGCGAGGCGACCGACGCGCCGCTCCTGCACCGCGCTAACACGCCGATCTGCACATCCTGCACATCGGCCGGAAGCGGACCACCGGGCCCCGGAAGGTTCGGTCAGTTTGAATCCTCCCGCAAACGGACTCGCCGTTCCATTTCCCGCGCTTTTTAACTTTTCGATGTCGCGAATTTTTCGGCAATTTCATGTTTTCGTATTTGAGGTTAGCTGAGGATAACCTCAAAGTTTGAAAATATGTTTCTAATTTTAAATAATTTCATAACTCTCCAGGGAGGAAAGGGTCATTTTTCCAAAGCAAGTATACCGTATTCCTTGTGGAAAAAAATGTTTTATTTTAGTATTTCTTCGGACTACAAACTTGAAGTAATAATAACGAGGATTTAAATTTATGATTAGGATTGACAATCTAAAAAAAGAACTTTACTTTTAAATTGTATATGCTGTAAAATTAAATTTTTCAAATCGTAACCATCAGAAATCAATTTCAAATACACACTCATAAAAATGATTACCTCACTGAAAAATAAAATATGTTGGTTTTAGAGATAAAAACATTTTGGATAATCGGTGCATTTGAATAATCTTGGTAAAAATACACATATAATTAACAATGAATATCCATTATTATTTGTGCACAAAATAGTAATGGTTATAAGTGCTGAAAAATTTACTGTCGTAAAATAAAGATAGTTATTTATGCATAACTGGACACTTGCTATTTTGGCTAAACTAATCGATAGAAAAGGGGTTTTTTAATGTAGAAAATTGAGTTCAATTTATTTTTTGTTCATTACTAGACTCTAAAACTTCAAGCGTTTTAAATCAAAGTTACTGTAAATTGGAACATTTGTCAACTTTACATACAACGTTATTAACACATAAAATTGAACATAAATATTTACGTTTCCATAAAAGAAAAATCTATTCGACTGTGTGTGATTTGTTTTACATTTATTAGTCACGTAAATTATGCGTTGCAATTGTAGAGCATATTACGGTGTATTTATGTCGCTGCATTGTACGTGCTGCAGGGACAGATTTGGGAATCCCAGAAGTCTGGACTTAATGACCGGACCCTTTAACGCACAGCGCCGCGGTCAAAGAATGCATTGGGCATTTTCTGTATTTTTGATAAGTCACGCCTAATTCGATTACGGATTCGAGCAATTTACTTATCTGAGAGTTTTTTCCCGACATTTTAAATTCAGTTTAAACTCGACTTCTCGATATCAGTCATAATAAATGGTCCATTAAATTCGATGATGAAGTCGAATTTCCATAAAGATAATTAATTTGGAAGAAATTTCAATTTACGACGAGTATCGATGTCGTACTTTTTAATTACCTTGTTGTCATAAAGAGAAGGGTTCATAAATATAATTTAAAATATTTCAATAATTCAGAAAGCGCATAATAAAAGGGCAGGCTCGCGGGAATGTAAACAATTGTTCGGACGGTAAATATATTGCATTTTATTATATTAAAAATTAAAAGCTATTATTACTTTTTTAATGAAATACCTTTATTTGAGATATAATGTGTTAAATCCATTATCCTTTGTTTGTGTTTGCATTACTATCGCAAAATCATTGAAGTATATAAAAAATGTATTAAATTTATTGTTTAAATAACATGCCTCTACGTTCCTGCTTTGAATCACAAGTTTAATAATTAAATTCTGTTGCTGACATGAAAGCACATTTTTTGCTTTCGAAAGCTTTTTCTTGTAGTAATTCAAATATAAATGACTGCGGTCGTTCATTTATATGTGAATTAAAAGCTTCGCTAGAGCACTTACGACAGACTCATAACCATAAACAAAACAAATTTTATCGCAACTACATAACCGAGTGAAGTAACTTCTTTTTTCTTTATTTTTATAATTGAACGCTCTCGGAGCTAGATGACTGAAATGTGCTTTTAACAATATCATAAAAAGTCCCGCGTCAATACATTTACGGAATTAATTTCGGGAAATCAACTGATCGGCGGGAAAAAAAGAAGTCAGGGGGAAAGAAATCCTCGGCCAAGTCAACTTTTTCATCATGTAAATTTCAATGGAGTCAAGCGTCGGTAGGACACATTAATTGAAACGATAAATTGTCTCGAATGCGAGGAAAAAAGTCACGTAAATGTCAATTCACAGCCATTACACGATCCCAAGTTGTGGCGTTCGAATTTGGAGGTGCTATACGAGATCCCGCAGGAACGGTCTAAGGTGTGCGGTCGAAGTTGTGACATTGCATTTCGACCGCGTCGCAAAATCAATGAAATTCTATTTGAAATTCTACGAGACTGCCGCCGAATGGATCTCCGAGGATATAAATAACGTCTTATTTGAGAAACAGACTGAGAATAAGTTGACGCAAAACCACACGGAATGTTAATTTTTTCCCGTAATCCTTGCGCGGATACACGGGCAAAATACAGAAGTCAGGTGTGACTGGAGTGAAATTCATTTAAAAGTGTCAATTGTAATAAGTAAATGCTGTTGAACATATAAAACAACAACAAAAACCTGTGTTTTTTTGTACTCCTCCTTCTACCCCTTTGAATTCGATTAAGTATATGTTACACTGAGAAAAATGTATTATAAAAATGATTATATTTTCGAGAAAGTTGGGATACAAATGTCCGCAGTAAAGAAATTGTTATTTGAAGATAGTAAACTGTACTACAATGTCAATAGACATTAATCTTCAGCTGTTAACTTCTATTCACAATGTCATACAATTTACTATCTACTATAACAATTTTATAGCTACGGACATTTATATCGCAACTTTCAAAGAAAAAAAAAAATTTTATAACACATTTTTTTCAGTGTACATTACTGTTTCATTACTGAATCATTTCTTATTTAAACAAGTGTTTCATTCAAAATTATTATTTATTATAACATTGATTCATATTCCAATTTTATTCGTAAGCCTGAAACGCTCCGAGCGTTACCGTGATTCAAACAACAATAATTTCATAAAACGTATTCAGGATAAATTGAATTATCCGTGATACATTATTACATTTTACTTTGTAGCAAACATACTTTTATTTTCACATATTAGTAACATATTTTACTTTATTTTACACTTTTCTTGAACTGAAATTGTGAAAATTAAAATTAAATGAAGTTATACAACAATTATAAAAAAGAAGAGATGAATAAAAGTTTACTTTTATTTCAAATTCGAATTTGCTGACAAAAATTTTTTGACGATTTCACTCGCATCAAGAACAAGTAGTTTAATAGTACCAATATTGTATCGAAAGTTGTAGAATTCAAAGATGGGATGTCAAAGGGTTAACCAGCGACAACACTTACCGCGAAAAAGGACGACGTCATTTATATCACTCCGAAGCGTTATCGCTCGATCGGTCGACTTTTATTCCGTAGGTCGCATTAAAACACTCTCAAAACAACTGGTGTTAGTTTGATAAATTTAATACACCCTTATTCCGCGAACTGCCATTAGGTTACTTTTTACAACCACGTGTGGGTATCCATACTTAAAGACTTGACTGTCTTGTTTTTCCCAGACGCTAGAGTAACGTTATAAAAAGGTAATGGCGGATACATTTTATTTGTAATCTAGTTGTACTAACAAAAAAATTTACTAATTAATTACCTAAGAAAAAAAAATTAATATCAATAAATAATTCACATTTCACACTGAAACTTTATATTTTTATATAAAATTGTATTTTTACAGCAACTATTTTCTTTTCTTTTTTGTCGCAAAATTTCTAAAATGTGACAAATCTTCGAAATTATTGTAAATCAAAGGTTTTAAAGATTACAAATTGATTGATTTTGATCCGATTGATTGATTGATACTTCATTTCAACAACGTTTCAAAATTATCTCTTTCAAACTAAAATCCGATTTCCCTCCAAGCTCCCGCGGTCCTACATTTCCGCCACATTTTTCGCAACGACATTCACCTCCCCCCCCCCCCCGCTCCCGCAAAACACTCTCGATCATTCTCAAATATAATTAAAACGTATCAGAAACCACGGTCGAAGCTCAGAAACGGCGCGTCATTCAATCACCGCGATATCGGTAAAGATAAAACGAAGTTAGAAATATCGATTAACGGGGTGCTAACTCGCGTCGTTAACGACAAATTTAAAGTCAGGTTTATCAATAACCGAATACGTCGAAGCTTTAAATTCGGTGCACACAGTCGCGGATAATATTGCTTCAACGTGGCAATCGAGATGGCCGATCCCTTCGACAATATTCAAAATCGAATCGCTCGGACGTGTATCAACGCAACTAATTTATGTGTGTCTATTGACCGAGGTCACTTTAATTCTCGCGTCGAAATTGCGATCGAGCGCCGCTTCCTACGCTAAGATTATTAAAGTCGGACGAGATAAAGAGAAACGAGTTGACGAGCTCAGTGTTAATGAACGATATTTACAGAAACGTAAAGAATGTTGACATTATACTTTGGAAACTGAAATTCATTTACCCTCAACATGGAACTAAAATGTCCACTATTAAATGAACATTGAAACGTTGACAAAAGCAATAAAACAATTTACAATTATTGCCTCAATTTTTTCTTCTAATTCTAATTTTTTTTTCTATAAATTGATAATTAAAAATACCTAACGTTACATCAACTGCCTTCTATGTACTATTTTACTGCAATAAAGTTTTTGAAATTCCGACGTGGAAGAAATGTCACTTTTAAATAAACGAATCGAGTGCTGAAATCGTTTGAAACGTTTAACTTAAAATGTTACCACAGCATAATTATTAATGAAAAATTTACATGTTTTCTTCGACGATATTCTTTCATAATCATTATCATTTATTAAATATCAACATTTAATAATCAATCTTAATATTCAATCTTTTTTGTCTTTTATTTGAATCAAATTAATTTTACTTTTTTTCATTTAAAAAATACCATTTTCTAAAAAACACATTACTATATGCAATTTAAAGTAGACAAACAAAAAGTTTGAACAAAATTATCGCGTTTGAAGATGGTAAAAGTTTCTTTTGATTTATAATTAACGTCAATTTTTACTAAACTTTGAATTCTTATAAGAAAAAAAATAATAAATAAATACAAACAAGCGACGGCAAAGTCGTCAAAGACGTAAAGCGTGGAGAGTAACAGAAATTAATGAAAATAATGAAAAAGTCATTAACCGTGTTAAGATTTTCGACGTACGTAGCCGGCAAAGTCGACATTCGGCGCCCTAAATAAAAGTAATGAAAGTTTCACGAAAATTGAGAAACGTGAAAGGGTAATCTCGAACTAAAGCAATTAACGAACAGTTCAATTACGACCCTCGTTCCTCCGTGTTATTTGAAAAAGTGTTGCAGTTCGACCTCTTTTGCTACTGTTAACTTTTTACTCCAAAAAGAATCCGTCTTCATCGCGGACGATATTAATGCGGCTTACATTAATTATAAATCAAGTTAAATAAAGTCATTAATTTTTTATCATCGTCATTATTTCAAGCGAGCATTGTTTATTAAACAATTTAATTGTTTTGCAAAGAATGTTTTTACCTATGTAAAGAAATTTATTTCAAATTAAAATTAGTTGCAAAGTTCCGAAAATTGTTTAAAAATTAAAACATTGTTAACAAAATAGAAGTGCGTTATGAGCCGACGAAAAATTACGATTCTCGCGCCGAAAACGAGTCGTCGTCGAAAACCCGTGACAGTTAACAGGTCGCTGCTAAATGATAATCTCATTTGAAATTGCATGCTCGGTGCGTCGAGTTGAAAACGAAATATATATGACATTACCGGGGAAATCTGATTTTTGATTAGCCACGTCTCTGTCTTTTGAGCGCGGCATTTCCACTCGTTTTCACTTAACCGATTATCTCGCCAAAGCTGAATTACTCTCCTTATTAGCACACAAACGTAATTTATCTGCAAATTACGCTACACTTAATTCGACAATTAACAAACGTAATCCGATAAACATCGCCGGCGCTTTAAAACGGCGGCCTTTGATATTCGCATTAACAGTCGTCGCGGGGACCCGTTGTTTGTCGGCGCGCATTTCGTCGCGATTTTTCGTTTGCCGCGACAAACGCGACCCCTCGCGGAACGCTGCTAACTTAACAGCAAACTGTCCAGAAACGAATCTCTCACGGGTCATTTCCGTTCGCCCGACTCGATGGCCCTTCCACGTTCCTCGAACAGTACATAAGTCAGCCTGCAATGGCTACATTGTTTTCCCACTTCCGATGCTGACTTTGAATAATTTCAGCCCGAGCGATTCCAATGCATAATAGATCGCAGTAAAGAGCAAAGGGACAAATGTTGGCCATTTCCGTGTTCAAAGACTTATTTCATCAAAGACAATTGGACTTTTTTTTTCATTCTTCGTAAATCAATCTTAACATTAAAAAAATATTAATTCAATTTTGCATTGTTAGAAATTAATCGTGGAAATGTAAAAAAAAATATAATATTTATTGAAATTTATTGAAATTACTAAACATTATTTTTTACCATCAATACACTGTGGGTTTGACAGAGCAAAAACATGCATAAGAAGTTTGCAACGAATTCAAATAGGAAACAATTTTCGAGAAAAATCAATATAATATACTTCAAAACTTTTATACGAAAAATACCCTGATAGAACATTACACTCATAAAAATATTCTTTTGGTCAAACATATTTTCATTTCGATTACCAAGGATTTCCATTCTAATATTTTCCCAATAAGAATCTTTTTTATTCAACAGGCTCATTTTTTTTCAAATGGAGTTACACATTTGATTAAAATATCACCATTTTGAAAGAAACGAAAATTTTTTTAATAAACAAATATTTAAAAGATAATATCACCCGTAGTATCCGTAGTAACCGATCTGTTTTTAATAATAATGAATAATTTAATATCATTAATTGCATATAATATAATTAATATCATAAATCATTAATATAATTAATTTTTGTTTTGATTTAGGATTAATATAAAAAACACTACATTTAAATTCTTTCAATTGCAATAAATATGAATTTTTTCTCAGTGTAGCAAAAAAAAAAATGTAATATTATTCGTAAAATTAAAACCAAAAAAGAAAATTATCATAACTCGGGTTTAAATAAACATAAAAGTTTTAATTAATTTTACTTTAGATGTTAGCTAGGCTTAATAAAAACGTAATTCACTTATAATGTTCCGTATATAAGCCTGGTGATTAACACTCAACACCCGAGTCAAAAAACTTTTACAATATAACCGAAAATGCTTGCTGATAACAGAAGTTGTAACTAGCTATTACTCGCCTTTGCATTATAACGCGGCAAATTTGAATTTACATTTACTTGGCTCAAGACACCTATATGCCTCTTGACGTTCTACGTGCAAAGTGATGTGAAACGGAAAACTTTACCCATTCAAGAATAACACGGGATTCTCGCTTCACACTTGGCACGAGACATTACCACCATCACCACCCTACAAGCCCCCTTTATTCCCCCTTTATTCCACTTCAAAAGAGTGCAATTTAAATCACCGAAAATACCGCAAAAATTAGTAACAACTTTTTGCGAAAATTCCGACTGTATAAAAAACGAAGTCCCATGTTTTTACAGTCACATCAAACAATAAAAATACGATTTGCTTTGGTTTCTGTAGATTTTATTGTTGTATATTATCAGAGCGATAGCAATTTTTTCATCAAATACAATTTCATCCACCAAAATTTAAAATGAGAATCAAAATGTAAATTAAAAAGATAAAAAATAAGATATTTTATTGTTTCATTTTCTTTTGTCGTTAGGAATTTATCTTTTCCAGTTTAAAATTCAAAATTCAAATGCATTCAAAAAAAAAAAAATAATAATAATAATAATAATAAAAAACAAGAAAAAACGTTGCAAACTTTATGCATATCCATATTAAGAATTGTTTAACAAAAATAAAAAAATGATTTCCATTTTCAATCATCATCTTTTCAATTTTCTCAGCGCCGTTAGTTACAAATTACATTTATCCCTGTTGCCACTGATCTGCACTTGCCGATCGATGTACACGTTACAGCTTCGGATATTATCAATAAATAATTGATGTTTATTGTGAGCATTCAGTGGCCATGCATAATACGAACGCTGGCGTAATCGATAGCTGCGAATTATTAGATCGCGCTTATATCGACAACGCTGACGTTCCCACTTTTTGCGTGCGATCGCAGTTGCATGGTTCCAATTATGATTCAATGAGCAATTGTCGATCACGCCTTGGTTTTCGTGTACAAATCCTGACGTGCTTGAAAAGCATTTAAACTTGAAAGATTATAACCATCGATTGTCCTACTTCGACTGTTATTGTTTGCATGCAACTGTCGCTGCAACCTAACGGTTATCAATGCACAATCGCGATTACGGCGGCGAATTCCACTTTTTAAATTAACATGCTCATTCGGGAAACGTGACACATTCGTGAACGCGGCTCTGAATTCACCGATGTATATGAAAACGCACGGAAAATTATGTTTTTCCTCCATATTTTCGCCGAATTCGCAAAGAATTGAGTAAATCATTTCCTTTTCACTTTTAAAAATCCCGCGTTTCGTCGGGAAAAGTAATTAAATTTCATATAATGAAAAAAGCAAAGTGCGTGTTTATTATTTACATCGCTAAACGGGCCCAACTAATAACAGCGAGTCGACGTTATTTTGCAAATTTCACGGCGCTCTACAAATTTATGCGAAAAGTATTTCGCGAGGACGTTTCGCTGTTAATTCGCCGCGCCGACGCGCTTAAATTGTCTACGATAATGATTTGCGATCGGTTCACTGCGCCCGACTATTTTGCACTTGCGAAAAGTTACGAAACTAAGCCTCACAATAGTTAAGCGTTATTGCGCATTAATTAAATGCCGAATACGAACGCCATTGTGTTACGTAATCAATTCACTTGATAAATTGTTGTAACAATTATTTTGATAAATTATGCATAATTCAGTACCTTCCAAGTGGACAATTTCAAGAGGCCGCGCGCATACTTCGGGGGAACAGATGGCACTTGCAACTTCACCGCGAGTGCAAGTTACCGTTTACACACAGCCCTACTTGCGCCCGCACATCTCAGACACGGCGAGTAAATCGCACACAACTATTGCCAACGATGGCAAACTGAAACTGGATTACAAATCCGTCGGATAGTTAGTTTGACTAATAGATACACGCTACGGTATTACCATAGTATGCGAATATGCGACATGCATATGCATTGTCAACGTGCATGTTTATTTCAAGTGTGGCGGAACAATAAATTTCGATTCCGCAAGTCGAAGGAAAAAAAGGGCCGACGAAATAAATTATTCAAGGGTTCGGATTACTTATGGCGAGTATGTGAAGCCGAATTTCAAGCTTTGCTTTTTTTTGTACTTGACACTACCGAAATTTATACATTTTACGTCAGAAAGCAAAATTCCTAGTCGAAATTTAAAGTTCCAAGTCAAAGTTTTAAGATGATTGTTCAGATACATTTACTTGCACAGATGATTTGAGTTACTATTAATTGTGATTCTTTTAGTGTGAAAGTGGATCCAATAATTCTTTAAACTCGGTTGAATTGCTCGATCCATTTTTATATGAAATGATAATTAGTCGCTTAGTAATCGAAACCGTCTTCCCCCGTCGTAAAAATTTACTTTTTAAATTGTAGCCTATAGAATCTACATTCTCGAATACATTTTTCTTAATCTGGAAAATGCATCTATTCAAAACTCCCCTCTTTTGACTCCAAAACTTACATATATACAAATCGCAGAACTCACGACTGGATAAATGTGCATCTGCACGAGTTTATGGCGTACGAGTGAGGTATGTTTACTAAATACTATTATTTAGATCAATAATTGCACGCTAAATCGACGTCGGAAACACAAGTCATATATTATAGCAATATGTTACACAATATTGTTTTGAAACGACAAGCCAAGTTAATGGATTAACACTGCGCGGAATGAAGATGATATAGGATAAAATAGTAACATGAAGATGATGTAAACAAAAAATCATGGAACCAAACTACATTAACAGAAATAAAAATTACTGAGTTGTTAGCAACATACGATTGAGTAGTGACAAATGAGATAGAAAATTATAATTTTTAAAGATAAGCAGTGATGATAAAATTAGACTTCCTTATTTCGTTTGTCTTCGTTTATCGTAAGACCTTTCAGTTTTTCTTCCTATTCAATAATACTCAGTCGTGTGACGCAAAAAATTCAGTAATTTTCTTGTAATGTATTTTCTTGTGTGTTAGAAAACTATTATTGTTTTCGTATGTTGTAACATTTAAGAAAAAATACAAAATTCATTAAAGAAATGTGAAATTAAATATCTGCAATAATATTACGGCTACTTTAATAATAAATAATGCTTTTCCAATGCTTTGTACCACAATGTTCTCATTAATAAAGAAAAAAATCAGTAAGTAAAAGACGAACGTCAAAGTATGTTAAAAATATGATATTTTAGGAAACTTAATAGATACGCACTCGACACTCGACACTTCTTTAAACGGTGCGGCTGTCCTAAAAGCAGCATCACTGATGTCGTCGTAAATTAAACGGGGATTTTCGCGAAATTAACTGAATAACGTTAACGCAAAAGACGCGGAGAATTTAATGGAAAGAAAACTCAATGTATAGTAAAGCAGCTCATTAATTAAGCGAAAATGCTTCTAAGCATTACTCAGGTACAGACGCGACGCGATTACCTTGAACGCAAGATTTTCATCCCCGAATTGCTGTTACGTGCTATCTCGGTTGTGGAAAAGTTTCGCAGTTTACCGACGATTGAAAACGATCGCTCCGAGTGTCACTTGATCGGAAATTAAAACCTTGTACGGAAAATAACAATTAAAAGATTCTTTTTCTTGCTAGTTTGCGGTCGCATCAACGTGTCCATTTCTATTGCAAGAATGTACATTTACGCTGTAGATATATTTATTTATTTATATTTCAAACTGTAAATCGGTTGAAAAATGTCAAATGAAATATCTATAAATTAAATGTGACGTGTTAAAAGTGACAATATAATGACTCTTCTGCCAATTTTTTCCTTATTTAAAATCGCTTCTAATTGCAGACTTAAGAAAGGTTATGAATTAAGTTTTGCGAATTACATGTTTTAAACTTTCGTAAATTTTCATCGACATTTTTAGATTAATTAAAATAAGATATTTTAAGATTAACTGAAATATTTCCTGAGGAATCTATCATATTTTGTTAAAAAATTTAGAGCTTTATAACAAATAAAAAAAAAAATTAAATTAAAATTGGTGTAAAATTACATGTTATAGAATTTGTTACGATTGTTTTTACAACGGACATTATTTTCAATCACTTTTAAAACAAAAAAGTTAAAATCCTAAAGAAAAAAAGCGAATGAAACAAGACAATTTTGTATTTTTAAATTTGAAACAAATTTGACTTTCATTAACACCTTATTTTACAATAAGTGTATTATGAATCAAGGGCGGAAAGTTGACGATTTCATACGAGGACGAATTTTTCGCACGAGGCAAATCCGAGTGCTAAAAATCGTTCGAGTAGAAATTGTCAATTTCCTGTTCAAGGTACATACTATACTTTTTGTAACAAGTGCAAAGAAGAAAATCGCTTTTAAGTTTGGAAAACTAACGTAGTTTAGGTTTATCTGTCATCGTGGTGACGCTTGGAACTAGAGGACGATTATTTTCGTTTGTGTCCTACCTTCTGTCCTACGACATAAATAAATAAATTTCCAACAAGTTTATAGACCTACAAAGCAACATTCTCTTTGTACGTATCGTAACAAATTTTTTAGCGATAAAATCCTATTACATTCAAAAAATATCCTTCACGAAAGCTTAATAGAGATTTTCTCACAGGAAAAGCTTCCTTTCGTTCAAACCCGTTTTTCTCAATGC
>JABFOV010005357.1:0-12223 GCA_022817685.1 Aradophagus sp. ZL-2020
ACAGTAGCTTTATGAGCAACCCACGTATGTGCGTGTAAGCTCACTTATGCATAAAGGTTTATAGGTAAAGATAAATTCTGTTTCCTTTTTTGTATCATTATTAACATTTATTTAACGGTTTTATTATAAGAAAGAAAAAAATGAGAAATGTAATTTTTTGTATGCGCATAATTATTCGTATCTTTTTTATATTTTTCATAATAATTATAATAATAAAGTAGTATATTTTTATATTTATTTGTGTAATTTAATGAAGTTTGCTTATAATAAATCATAACTTAATCTTTTTTGGACTGACAGTATATGTTATTAAAAAATACTTATAAATATAGTATTTTAATGAAACTTACTTTTTAGGCAAATAATGGCAAAATTAGTCAAAAACAAGAGCATCCTTCGTTGGACGTTAATTATCCTACAATGACTATTAAAGAAGAAGTCATTGAAAGAGATGTTCCAGAATATCCTGTGTCTACAATGGAAGCAGTCTATGAGGATGATCAAATGGAAGAAGATAGTCACCATAATGAAGTAAAATGAATCTCATACTTAAACAATTGTCTTTTTTTAAATTACATTTTATTAAATTAAAAATAATTTATATTTTTTTATTGCTATTTAGAATCACTACCAAAATACACACAATAATCATTATTCAAGACTTCCTTATCAAGTGGACCAGAAGAATTTCGCAGTAGAAGAAATTGCAAGAAATGTAGCTTATCAGCAACAGAGATTATGGAATGCTTCAAGTAAATATTACTATCACTATTATTATAAGAATAATTACTTTTTATGAGTTTATTTAATTCTAATATCAAGACTTACTTAGTGATTATTGATGAATAAAAAGTAATATTTTTTAACAGAATCTTTAGATGATTCAGTGATAATTATAATTCTTTTCAGATTTGATAAAAAAACATTGTATTTGATAATAAACATTAAAATTAAATTTAAATATAAAGAATCTGTTTAACATATTATGAAATAATTATTAAATATACAAAATAAATTCAAAATAAATTGTAGGAAAAAATAGTATATATTAAGTACAAAAATACAATTTTTAAAATCTTGTACAATGAAGCAATTAAAAAATATGTCTGTTAAAAAGTAGTTACACAATTTTAATTGACTTATTCATGAAATAGACATTAAATACATTGATATTCTTTGCTTATGTTATTTAATATAATACAACAAATCTTATTTTAGGTATTAAAAGTGAGGATGTAAATTATCAATATGGTGAAGAAGTACCGGACGAAGCACAACTTTTTGGTAAAGACTGGCCAGGTGAAGAAGTAAGTGGCAACCAATATAACTAATTCAACTAAATTATTGTTTTTAATAAATTTTTAACAATCAAAGTATTATTAATATACTTATTTTTTTAAAGTCTACTTTTTGAAGTTAATGAATGTCAATTGATTATGTTGATTTTTGGTGTTTTTATTTTATGTAGTTATTTATCGTTAATTAATTCGCGGTAGTATAACTAATAAGAACAAATACTTTAAAATTTTAGATAATTATTTAAAGCCTCATGGGAGGTTGAAAGTAAAGAATTTCTTACAAGAATAATATTTTCAATTTCGCCCATGCTGCATATGATATTTTTCATGCTTGTTAAGAGGGTGTTAAACATTTTTCGTTTCCTTTGGCGCCTTCGCATTCCCTCGGGCTTTGCCCTCAGGTATATAAAACCATTGAATGCCATCTAGCTTCGCGTGAAAAATATCGTTTGCGTTTCATGTACAAGCAGCCCTGGTGGAAAATATATTATTTTGTACTATATATTACACTTTTGTGATTGTTTAGTGAATAGAACAACTTTTTTTCAATCTAATGTTGGCTTAGCAAGAAATATATAAAGTAATATAAGATATTCTAAAATAATATTAAGGAACTTGTAAAAATAAAAGTAATATAGTCATATAGGAATAAATGAAAAATATCATAGAAAAGTTATGCTAAATGATGCTTTAGCATAGAATGAATATCTAAATGTTTTCAAACAACGTTTTACGATTATGATTACATAATAAAAACAATTAGAAAAAAAAACTGAATTAAAAGATTGCGATTTTTAAATTAACTGTTGAAATGAACAATATTTATAAACCAATTCATTCGTTCGAAATATATCATCATAATTTTACCAAGCGAAGTGCAGCCTTTGAGCAAATATGTGGGATACATTATTATATGAAGGGCTTAAAAGCCAAGAAATACAAGTGTACAGGGAAATTCATATATTATGTACCCTTTGGCATCTAAACCCCTCATATTTATGTATGTATATGTATACGCGCCCTAGTATAGCTTTTTATATGAATGTATATACTAGGGTGAGTTGAAAATTATATCTTCTTCTGTTTTAATAAAAAAAAATATATATCTTATTTTATGAATACCAGAAAGCTAGTTGTAAACATGTTTTATTCAAAAGCTGAAGGATCAATTTACAAAAGCAATTCCAATTTATATTATTCATATACATTACCAAAAACCACACTATACTATTTATTAAGATTATTTAAATAAAATAAAATAACGCATTAAAACATTTCAAAGGATTGCAAATTACATACAAATGAAATTACTCATATCTATCATTGATTATTGGACAAATTATGAAAAACACTCTTGTAATTTCATTATTAACATTTATTTTGCATAACATTAATGACAAATAATAAATTTACATTTGATGGAAATTATATTTTCATTTGATTAGAGTTATCATATTACGAGTATTATAATAAATTGTATGAATAAAACCTTCACTAACAAATCATAAATCAATGTCAAAAAATAATCCAATATTAAACCGTGATTTACACCGACAATTGCAATTTATTGGAACTTGGAAATAAATCGCTTTCTAGATGGTACTTCTTCTCGATGACATTTATTGTCGAAAGTCCATATATGATGCGGCTCATACTGCGTCACACAAAGCGTCGCACGTCGCCCGTCGACTTATATCAGGAGTCTTCAAACCTGAGGCTATTAGAAGGTGTACCTTAACGGGTCAAACTCCCAGAACGCTTGGAAAGGAGAGACTCAATGATAAGGTTGATTGCTTACACGTAGCAGCTAGAAACGCGATCATCGGTTTGTTATCATTTGATATTCAAATTAAAATATAGCTATATATTTATTGACATTTATTTTACGATCAATAAATTTTTTTGTCATTATAGATTATTCTCGACGATTAGCGGAAGAAAGAGGATGGAAATCGCAAAGTATACAAGAATTAAAGCATGCGTTGTCACAGAGACTCGGTGAATTAAAAAGGGAAATGAAAAGTATGGAACTGCATGCTGTAAATTGTATAAAATTACACACGTATTATAGTACGCAGACTACGCCAAGTTCGACATGTCAGTAGATAGTTTCATTTGGATTTTGTCTTTATTTATAGTTTAATGTTTGTGTTTTCTACAACCAATGTTTGTTTATTTTTCAAAACATTTATTGAAATGTATTTAATATTGATTAATATATTTTGCAACAATTACTGCTACGAATTATGCAAGATTTAAAAGGTTGACTTATGATACTTCAATTGGTGAATTTTTTTCCATCTTGTATATTTATAACAATTCATAAATATTGGAAATTTTTTTTTTTTTTTAAATGTGTTATGATAAGGCACTAAGTTTTTAATGCAAGTATACATATTCCATTTAGTCCATCCAATTTAGTAATTTGTTTGACATCGTAAATCTTACACATCATTTTAGACGACCACTTTCATTAATCAGAGTGATGAAAGCATTTAAATATGCAGTGTGATGTGTATATTTACATGTATGTAGCGACTTAATGTCTAATGATTACACATTTGAAGGATAATGTGTCTAATATTTGTATGCATTTTAAATACTTGTCAACATATATTACTAAATTATTTGATACATTTTTATTAAGAGTTTCAAATACCTTAAACACATGAGAAATCAGTTGATTATTCAATGTTAAAACAAAGACTATGTTAAAACAAGATTTTACTGTTATTCAATTATTATTTGTAAATTTGACTTACGTAAGTTACCTTTTTATGAATATCTTTCAAAATTATGCACATTGTGCCTTTTTCATGATTACACATAACTTAATTTCAGTATATACACTTACAACTTTTAATTCACATTATAAATTTAATAAGTCTTAATTGAAAATTTATTAATAATATTCATTAATTTTTATTATTTTCATTATTTATATTTTCATAAAAATGCTACGTGCGATTAAACAATGTACTTAAATTCATACTGTTTCTAACATCATAATGTTAAAATTTATTTCGTCATTCGTTTACATTAATGAAGATTAATTTATTATGTAAGAAAAAATTAATATGAAAATTATTAAAGTTTATTAAAAATTTATATATAAACAATTCACTCTTCATTATATATATATAGATATGAATAACATAAAAATCACCACAATTTTCATAATAATTCCTTTCTTGTGCTTCATACATGTTACCCCGTTTACATTTAATAATCATGTAAATATGTTGAAATTATAGTTTTTATTACGATATTCATGATGTAATAAATGTTATAAGCGAAGGTAATAAATTTTTTTTCAACAAATAAGTACGTATCATCTGTTTGAGATGTTACAAATAGGGTGATTCACATTAATACAATTGAAATTTAATATAAAATCACTTTATTACTAAAGTATTCAGACATTAAAGTTAGAGATGAATTTATGTACAAATAATATCACTTTTTAAATATTTTATAACAAAAACTTTAATAAATAAATTTGTATTAATTAAAAAAAATAAACAAATTTCATGATTAAAACAATTTTTATTATGACACAGAAATAATAGTAACAATATAATTAGCACTTGAAATTTTACATGATGTGGTGCATAATTATTTCAACAAATTTGAAGCAGTTTAAAGCAATACATTTTGAAGTTTGATAAAAATTGTAATAATGTACTTAATGCGCTCTTTTAAAATAAACTATTACTCGTTATAATTTTAAAACAAAGTTGGTATTGATGTTTTTAAAAAATGCTACCGTAAATCTTTATAAAATAGATACAAGTTTTAAAATTATGTTACATTATTATGAACTTCGTAGATTTTCGTAATTGGAATTATGGAAAAAAAAAAAAAATATGAAACATGACATGTAAAAATTTATAATAATGATTTTACTTAGTTAACTCACATAGTAAGTAAGTTTGTAAGTCGTACAAAAAGAACATTTGTAGAAGCGAATTAATAAGACTTATGATAAATGGATGATTAAATTATTGTCAAATTATTGTCGAGACTCTAAGTATAATAATGTTTCGTAAGTTTGTATGAGTACAATACATTTAAACGCACGAAATTATATTTATGTTTGTGATGTACATAATGAGACGCAACAGTTTATTTGTAAAAAATGCATTCTAAAATTTTTTTATTAAATTTCATGTAATTCCTTACAGACGCTAAATAAATAAGAAATTAATAAATCGTTAATCTTGTGTTATTTTTTTTATATTTATTATTAATTTTTTATTATTAGCATTATAAGAAGAAAAATTATGTTTTATTCTTTTTATTTTTAAATCAAATATAAGGTAACTAGAATAAATAGGTGATTTCATCTGGATATCGCAGTGATGTCACATGAAAATTTAACGCATATCGTATTAATTTGTGCAGTGAATTTTCAAATGAATGCCGACATTACGGAGTTGAAAAATCTAACTTTAAAATTACGAGCAAGATAAACATCTTCGTAATTTTGATTTATATTATAGTCTCCTTTAAGGCACGAGGAATCGGTATTGATGTAAGAAAACAAGTTTGTTTAACACAAAGTCAAATGAAATACAATTTACATCGTATAAGGTATGTTATTTATTATATCTTATGTACATTCAACATCGTCTTGACAACACCATAGGAAAAATGCTTTTAGAGTCAACCTGAAAAAAATTCGTCGACAATTTTTCTCTTTTGTTATTTCATGCGCTTCGTTTGCTTCTGTGTGTATGTGTGGTACGTACGTGTTATCGCTTAATCTTCTTTACTTTTTTTTATCTTCTGTTCTCTTCTATACAATAAATATCTTGTATAAAGTAGTATATCATTTTATACAATAAAAAAGTTGCAGACGATATGCATAAACCAAAAGTACAAAAGTCGGCTTGTTCGTGAAATAATCTTGAGTTCGCGTATAAGCGATGTCTTACGGGACGGTACCTGTTTCGAATGTTCGTCCTCGTTTAGGGTGGACCAGTTAGGTGTCATCAAACGTCGTTCCCATTCCTCATTTCACCCCGAATCATACAAAATAATAACTAAAAATCATCGCTTGCGCGGATTGTCGTGAGTTTTGTTATCGCGGAATTCGGTGATTACGTATGAGGTCCTGAACTAGTCCTCCCCAACACGTCGGAACTACTTTGTTTTGTTTATAACCATTCACTTGTTTTCATTTCTCATTTTGTTATCTTCCATTAATTTCTTTTTATTTCAAGCAGGTACTTTGGCAATGATGTCGCTGTAAAGCAATTATAAATAAAATTCATTCGTACAAAAACCCCGGATCATCAGAAAACGCGTTTCATCGAACAATAAATAAATTTCCTCGCCATCATCGTATTCTTAATAAATAGTAGTACAGTGTCCATAGCTGTTAGGGCGTTAAGTAAAAGGTGTCTGAGGCGTCTATTGATATTTATCCCCTGTTTCAATGCTCCTTCCTTCTTGTCTTGTTTATTCTTTTCTTTTTTTCCTTTTTTTTTTTTTCTTTTGATTTCATCTTTCTCGCTTGCTTACTTTATATCAACTCTCACATCGCCCGCTTACTGCCACACTTTCTCACAATGCGTTCACACCAATCTTTCGTTCATTTGAGTTTCAGGTTTTACATGTACACGAGGTAACCAAAATATTGTGTCGCGCGTCACGAGCGAAGACCTCGAAGTGCGTTAAAATATCGGGGGTCGGAGGGGGAGATTTTTTTACACACAATCGGTCAACTTTAACTATAATTATTTTCGATTCGAGGTCTTGGCGCGCGCGCGCGCGAATGCCATTATGCACAAGTAGTTACAGCTCAAGGATGGAGATCTCGACATTTTGAAGTAAGGAGGAAAGTATTTGCCGTGGAAATAAGGTCAGGAGTGTTTTCATGTGATCTCGCGCTGCTAAACAGTATGCATTTGTTCCCGGTTGCAGATTACGGTGTGAAAAGGAAAAGAAACAAATATGATGGGGCTAGTGTCCGTTTTCGAAATCACCACGAAATTCCCCTCCAAACTGGCGGCTCGACAATTCATAAAACGTTATCTCCTCGGCGTGTTAACTTACAGTTTATAATCTCGTTAAACCTTTAATATGAACATTTAGGAAGATAGAGCGCTATCGGTAATTATTAATATCATCTGAAAATTTGTAACATTCTCTATATAAAAATTCTGCATTCGCATTTATTTTAATTAATCTTATTGCTTCGGTAATCGTCGCTATTTCGAGTTTATTTCACTTCTGTCCTTTCATTTGTTCTTCTTTGTATTTTAATAATTATTTTAAATCGGCTGTCCTCCCGACCCGTTCTTTCTTGAGCGCGTGTCTTTGTGCGAGAGATAGACGATACGGCTCAGCGACGTTTCAAAAACAGACTCTTATCATATCACGTACACGTACATTATATCGACATCATCCCTTATGTCACAAGTGCGAGGAAAAATTGCAGCTTTATTTCTTTGTGAGAGAAAAATTGCGTTTCTTTCTCGCATTTGTGACGTAAAACATCGCATACACCGCGGTAGTAAAGTTGTATTTTACTCCCGCGGTGCATAATACACCATTTAATCATTCGTCTTCGGCTCTCTTGCCTGTTTGCCCCCACTTTGAAAGTTTCGAACATGTCGTGTAGTTGAGGAGAAGGTATTTCTTTAGTTCAGAATTGATTGTTTGAATTAATTAAATGCTGGAGCCATTTGCACGAAACAAAAGGTACTGGGCGAGAAGTGTCTGACGGCGCGCCGTAATATTATGCGGTATAAGTAACTGAACTCAAATAGATTTCAGTTGCTTTGCGTGTATTATTTGCTTGTCCGCGGCTTTCATTGTGGGTTTCTTGTCGATCCTATTTCTTTGAAATTATACTTTCTGACGCAATTTGTCCTACACCGGGGGGTTGACGGGGCGGACGGGGGAAAGGGATGAGACATTCATTACACGTTCTGGAATGAAGTGCTTCACTTGTTTCCGAAGGGCAGTGTTGATTGTTCAAAGGATTTCTCAGAAGTCACGTATTGAGCAGGTTATTTTGAGACACGTTTGTACGAACCAGTATTGCTCTAGAGGAAAATTCGAAATTTAGTACAAGGAATCGTCTATTAAAGGCTATGCGAATGTTATTTTAATCCAAACGGCCGATCAAAAGGAATGGAGGTACGGGCAAAGCAACGTCGGTGTAACTTTTCTATCATAAAATATCTTTCTCGCGCTAACGCTTAAATATCTTATTGCAGTGATCTTTGTATTGTTTTATTTAAGTCTCTATTTCGCTTTCGCAGGCATTGGTGCTGTTCTCTTGCGGCAGCCCATGAATCAACGGAATACGAAACGCCACGCAACGCTCTTCCTTCGCTTTACACTTTTCACTTGGAGCATTCAATATTGAATTTACATAAAAACATCGCTAAATCATCAAGCTCGAAAAACTACGTATTCGCTTTCTCGGCGCGAAATGCAATTCAAGTATACGAAAAGACCAAAAACGACGAACCGTCAATTTCCGACGAACGACGAACTGTCAATTTACGCTAGATAATCGTGAAAAACATTTAGCTAATAATTCTCTAGTACTGTATTAAAATTTGAAATATTTAATTGTACTTGTTATCTCGTCATTCAAACTCCCTCATCTTCCCTCTTCCCTCGGACGTTTAACTTCGTCGAATAGTCTTTGTGTATGAACAGTTAATATCACACGCTAAAGTGTTGCATTCCCCGGTGATTTGCTCTGCTACGAATTTCGTAAGGATTAGTAATATTGCGATTTGGTCCTTCCTCGTAGCGAATAATTCGCGTGTGTGAATGAGTGTGTTGGTGAGTGTGCGCGTGTGGGTTTACATGTGTACAAATGGGGAGGACGTTATCAATAAGAGGCCGATCTCGATGTCCGTTTAGCAGTCTTTTCGATGTGCTCTCGGATCAGGCCTTGTTTTCTTTTCCTTCTCGCTTTTTCATACACTTGCTTCTTGTTTCCCTTTTGAAAACAAGCTAACACTTTGATACCACTAGCTTACAATAAAACACATAAACTTTAAGGTATATTGGTTTTGGAATGGACATTGTTTCGTTTCCGCAACGAAACCCGTTTTCGTTGAAAGTCGAATTACAAATATACGAATACGCTATACTCCGTTCGAATGGTATCAATGCTTACGATCGGCGGACACCGTTCTTCCGAATTTGCTCCGAAATGAAAATTTCGTTACAAATGATATGTATAATTTTGACTCAATTCAACGAATTGCAAAACACATCCCGATCTTGGCACTTTCGCTACGCTCCTCTTTTTCCTCGATCATTCTAAAAGCAAGAATCGCGTCTCGTTTCGCATTTGTCTCGTTTCCTTTTTTCTTTATTTTCCTCTTTTTAATTCTCTCTCTTTTATGTCAAAGTCATCTACTTATATATCGCTTTTCGCGTTGTTCATTATTATAATGTTCACCGGGCACTCGGACGTTTTTCAACATTACATCTCCTAAACACGGGAAGACAAATCATCGCAAACGAGTGTAATCCTTGAATCAAAACTCGCACCGAGCGCCCGCGTTTTTACGCCGTTTAACTCTCCAAGTCTTTAATAACTTCTATTATACGTAAAGTCTTATGCAAAGATTCCGTTTAGATAAATCGCGGCAGTGTTGCGGCAAAAATTTTGCGTTTATTTGAAATATATTTACAACAAAGATAGAAAAATCGATTATGACATTGATTGCGATCATGATTGCGTTATAATAATGAATAGCTATAGCGATACAACTATAATAAAGATAAAACGTGCCAATACGATTTAATGCTACTGTTTTATACACAAATTAGCCTTTTCTTCTTTTTATTTTTTTCCTTTTCTTTTTTACAAGTGATGTGTACACAAACTACGAATGAAAGGTCAGTGTACTCTTCAACACTGATCGAATTTTGACGAAAGGGGGAAGGATGGACTTTTGAATCGATTTCGGGTCAGCTTTCCGGTAACCGACTTGCCCAACGAAATAAATACTACTTACATCTCGAAAATTACAAATTAAACCTACAGAAAGATATAAATTCAAATAAATAAAATCGCATCACGATAAGTCGAATTAAATAAAAATCTTTTTCGCCAATACCTCGAAGGTAAAAGTATCGAAAATTCTAACATCGCACAGAGTTTTTATACAACGCGAAAACAAAGATAAACTTTTCGAATTTGTCAACAAGTACAATCGATTGTCGCGAATTGACTCCGAGGGGATCGATTCAAAAAGTCGACGTTAAAAAGAGAAGGGGGAGGGTTGGTAACATAATTTTGCCGTCAAAATATCGACTTCTAATTCGCAATGCGCATCGGCAATAGGGACTTCGGACTCATTATGTGACGCGACGGGCCATGAAAGGGCCGTTTCACTGGATCAGCGTAACGCTCGTAACGGAGTGCTGTTGGTTTTATTATCTAATAAACCTTACGCTAGTGCGTCTGACAAAGTTAGGCTCCGTAGAAAATAAATAACGCCGTCGGAAATGATCGAAGTAACAGCTTGGGCTCTCTCGGGAGAGTGGTCGCGCGAATCGTGGAAGAAAGAACTGGTTCCGGGCGGGAGCGGGGTCGCTGGCGCCGCTATTAAAATATCATATCAATGGACTCGAGAAAACGGGGACAATGGTCGGATCAGTTGTGGTCTAGCGACTGCCACCGTTCCCCGTAACTTTGACACGCGTTTCTTATTAGGACCGATTGGCGCCACTTGGAGCCACTGGTGGTCCATATCGAAAATGCGATGTCAACGAACAGAACGGAGGCGAATGTCAAGTCAAGTGTATTCCAGCAACTGTCGCCGTTTTCGTGTCTTTCAATACATATTTTCCAACTGGCGCTCAATGGCGCCAATGCGACTGTCCCGCCGACTGGTAGCGCACGCAGGCGTAGCGCTCGTCGGTGGCGAGCTCGAACACGTGGGAGAAGGTCTCGCGGCCCAATCGCATGGGCACGACCGCGACGACCTCCTCGTTGCGCGCGGCCACGCCGTAGTTGGCGCGTAGGGTCCGGAACTGGGCCTGATTGGGCGGGCGCGCGGCCCGCTGCCGCTCGGCGCGCCGTAGCTTGTCGAGCCGGATCCTCGGCGAGGTCGCGGGCTCGTAAAGCGCCCGCCTGTAGTTGGGCTCCTGATAATACGTCGCCGGCTCCGACAGTAGCTCCGACGACGAAAATCTTGGCTAAATCAGGCCGGTCGTTCTTTCTCGCGCAAATTGCGCGACCAAAAGCGAATCTCAGACAAGAAAGCCCTGCGAGGTGGCGGACATCTGGGCGCGCAGCGCGCTCACGCTGCTCATGATTTTCTTTCGATGCCCGACCAGGGTGATGCCGAGTTCGGTGAGCTCTTGGGCGGTGATGCGGGCGGCCGCCTCGAGGCTCGTTATTCCCGCCCGTTCGAAGCAGTCCGCGTACTTGGACATTTTTATGGAAGCCAGCCACTCGCTGACCGAGGTCAGCTGCGTCAAGTCCACCGCGTCCGGTGCCAGTGGATTTGTGCCCCTGCGAAAGAACACTCGTTAATCTGCTGTCACCCAAGATTCATTGCCGCCGTATCTATTCCTAAACGTACAAACTGTTCGCCAAACTGTTTGCTTTTCAATCTCTTACTGCCCCTTCGGTCTAAATTTAAACAATCTATACCGGGGACTCGCCTTCAAACCAATTTGCTAACGCTTTCACTCGGCTCGCCACTTTCTTTGGGAAAAGTGGAGACGCGCGAGTTGCCCGTGCACTTTTTGCACTGCAAAAACAAGTGACTCATTTGCAGATGCCTCAACGTTTGTAAATGTCTTTTCGATAAAAAGTGCCGGGTAGTAAGACAACGCGCTCAGAGAAATAAAGTAATACAATGGACAATCCGTCTAAGAGTTCCGGGACGCAATGTCTTTTTGGCAAGAAAACTGTGTGTAAAGAAATAGCA
>JABFOV010005359.1:0-12217 GCA_022817685.1 Aradophagus sp. ZL-2020
GTGTTATATAGAGGAAAACAGAAAAAAGCGCCAGCGGAAGAAAAACGACAAGACAACAAGCAATAACTGAATTCGCTTTCGCCGAAATTGGCCGCCGGAGCCGCAGATATCATCAAACTTGTTTATCGTTCAATATCTTTGACTTTGAACGCGTAAAGGGGATCCATTTGTGAAATTAAAATAATGCGGTTTTAAGCATCTTTGCCATTCACGGAATTCGCATGCTACAATTCGTAGCTACGATTTCAATTTACTGCAAATTTAATTTAGAAGTTGCAATAAAAATGTCTTATTCCAATAACTTGTTTATTCTAAGAAAAGGTTAATATTACGTATATGTTTCCGAATTCAACAAAATAAGTGGTTGGGTTCTTAAATCAGATCAAGTCCAAAAAAGGCCCGTGAAATCTATCTCGTTAAACTGACGAATAACTTAGACCTGCCGCTTCTTGACTTGTGGGAAATGCCATTTCTATATGGCATAAAAAGAGAAAATAAAAGAAAAATCTCCAATAATAGAATTATCCGGCGCGGAACGGTCGTAAACGTATTCCCAAGACCGATAGCCATTTTTCTCGGTCAAAGGGCGGATTGCTTTATCCATACCAGGCGTTTAGCGAAAGACGGATTCGGAATAATCTTCAGTTATTATTCGAAAATCACTGTCATTTGCATGAATCCACAGATTTCTTCTTACAAAAAGCGTGATTCCGTGACGAATCATTACAAAAATGAATAGAAAACGTGATTGCTCCACCGAAAACCCATTTTTGTTTACAAATTGTTAGTAACAATAAACGTTCGATAGCATTATAAATATTGTGCAAATAAATGCCATAAAACAACATTATTAATTCGATTCAGTTCAGAAATCTAAAAAGGAAAGAGTTAGATAAAATACAATTATAGACTACTGTTTATACAGTCTTGAAATACTATTTCTGATTCAGAAGTTCATTATTAAAGATTAATAAAAATTACTCTGAAATTGTTTGATTAATAATAAATAACTATTTATTATTAATCAAACATTTTTGACACACTTTTTACTTTTCAGGTTTTATAGAAACAATATATTTATAATCAAACAATCAACATCAGAGATCTTCACTCTTCGCTCACCTCTGCTTAATCAAACAAATAAATCAAAAAGAATAACACTTAAAGTGAATAACTTTTATTTGCCGCCGCGTGTATACGTGTGTATGAACAAACAATGATGCACTTTAATGAATACAGAATAGGTACAGGGCAACGAGGCCGGCACGAAATGGAAGTTGCAATCTGAGAAATTCGATCCTCGCTCCGGTGTATCATAATGAGAATCGTTTCATCCTATAAAGCCATCTTTCAGGTAGAGTGAACTATATATTATCGAAGATTGTTTTCTCTCCTCAGGTAGCCGCATACGTCACGCGGATTCCCCTGAGAGAGCGGGGGCCTTTTCTCTCTGACTCGCGGAATATACCCGACATAGATCACAACTCGCGAAGGCCATGGGAGTCCCACGGCGAATTGTGGCGAATCAACTTCCGTCATTGCCCACCATCCCGGACCTAATGCACGACATTTCTCATCGGTCTCCGAAGGTTCCCTCTGCCTTCTTGCTGCCCGCTGACCGGCTCGAACCATCTCGTGTCATATGACTTCTTGACTTGCCCTATAATATACGCAATACTGTCACTTTCGACAACGCCTCGTTAATCATTTTTTGCTCGCCGTCTGCCGTTTTTCACCAACCGACCCCCCCCCCCTCCCCGCGCGCCTTCCTTTCCTCTATTACCCCCAATTACGTACATTTTGAAAAGTTAAAATTAAATCTCGCGTTGACAAGTGAAGAAAGGAGGGTTTAATTGACTATAGATATGTGCCGTGAAAACCCTTCAATTACACGCTGCAACGAAATAATTCCGAGGAAATTGACAGAAATTATAATAAATGAATCGAAAGAAACTTGGCCATTACAGCCAACCTATTTATCACCATTCTCACGCGATTACCGGCTTTTCATCGTCTTGATTTAATTATCGATGCGAAGGCCGCGAGGAAAGCAACGGGTCATTAATTTGCTATTAATAACTAATTCGTGATTGAACAAACGAAAATTTGCTTTAAATTGCAAAGCCAGCGGCCCCGGGAGATAAATGCTAAATAAATGTAATGAAATTCATTGTGCGGGCGCAGTTTTTTAACGAGATTCTTCTTTTTCCTTTGACAGCTTGCTTGTTCGAATGGGGAAAATAAAAGTGGGAGGGGAAAAAAAGCAGGCGCACTAGTAATCGCCGCGAACGCAAATCGGTATCGTAATTGGTGGCGGGCCAAGCCGGAGCGCTGATGTACTTCGAGGGCAAATGGAACGTGCGATAATTTATCGGAATATCAGGAAACGTCGGAGCGGATCCATATTCCAATTAAAGTTCATCCTACTGGAACGGGATGCGCGCGGCATCATAATCACCGCTCTCTTTCGCGCTGTCGTAAGCCTCTCCCCGGCTCATCACTCCTCGGTCGGTCGATTTTTGCGCTTTGTTTTCCAGTCCATTTCACGTTACACACTCGAATTTCATAACTGCGATTGTGCCTTCCGCCCCGGAGACACGGATCCTGTCTGGCCGAGAGGAGACGAGCTGTAGATGCCACGTTGATTCGCGCGCGGCACCTGTTCGTTCAACCTGACACTTTCCTTCGTTGCTCGCACTTTTTGCCGCTCTGTGCCTGTTCGGCGCTATCAATAATGCTGAATCATCGCGCGATTATCACGATCGCGGCATCTGACGCGTAATATCTAACATCTCTGAGTTCCCTACGCGACTGATACTTCGTAAAAATTAACGAGCCGATGCTCGGTGGAACGTGCCCGATGTACGTGGATATTGAAAGCGAACAATAAAAGCACGTCTATAAACATAAGTATCATTTTTGCTTACCAATTAGATGATTCGTTTCATTTGGTTTTATTTTCTCATCTCTTTTCACTGTTTTTTTCACGAAATTGCGTAAATAAGAAATTTGAGATATGATCTTGAAGTTTTATCTTTCATAAGTTGGCCCATAATATATGAACCAGGTAGAATTGATTGTTTACGAAAATAATATGTATTTAAAATACAGTATATAAATTAGTTACTTACAATTAATGTATATATCAAGTAGTTATGACAATTTAAAGCATTACATATAAAATATGCATGAAATATTGCGACGTATTAGTTTTCATTGAAATATCGATATTTTAATGCATCTAAATTATACTTCTGTCTTTTCTAGAATATAAAATAATAAACAGTCGATTTTTGTCATATCTTACATCTCCATGTTAGAAGTTTTATCTTGAAAAGTAGACTGTAGAAATCAATTGCAGTGAAGTGTTATAGTCGGCAAGCATATTTCGAAAGATTGTCAACTAGAAGATGACAAACGACGAGAGCAAACACTGGGAAACAACGCAAGGACGTATTTTAGGAAACATTTAAATTCTCATACGCGAATAAATAGCAAAAATTTTACGGACGATAAAATATAGATTTCCTACGATCCCCGCAGAGAAGCTGCCTCTTAAGGGGAAAGATGCGGTCATAAAATCATTGATATGAAAATATAAGCGTCCCTATTTTCGTTGTGGCAGATACAGCCATCGAGGCGCAAAAGAGCGCGCTTAACCGGAAAAAAAAAGAATATTTGTTTCGAAGACTTCGGCTGCAACTTTCAAATTATCAATTTTAATTTATCATATTAACTACGCACTTGAAACAGTATACTTGTTTCAGTCATCATTTAAAAAGTTTCTACACGATCAAGTGAATATTTGTCGGTAATTATGAATGATATGCATACGAAATTTTGTTGTTCACAGAACATTTGCTAAGTCAATCAATTTTCAATGAGGATTGGATCAAAATCAATATTAATGTATACACATTCCTTAAAATCAGTTTTACATAAATATTTGTATGATTGAACAAAATATAACATAAACAAAAACCGTCCATTTTTTTTAATTATGTAAATTTTTTCAATCGTTCAGTCATCGTGTAATTGTACAATGAAGAACAAAGAAAACAGATGTAAAAAAACGTGCACAGTGAAAAGCTATACGTAAAGGCCGACGAGGAAAAGTAAGTAGCCGAATTTGACGGAAAATGTCAGACTGGCAGTAGAATACGTAAGGGTTGGCAGTGTCAGCTATCTAATCCAATAATTTAATTTCTGCATACAGGCTGAAGGGGATTTGAAGTATTAGCCTTGGAATTTGTGTATCTTTGATTAGTATTCCGTTCGGGCTTTCTACTTGCTCGATTGCCGCCACAAATCCTAAATCAACGTTGCGTATCTTTGCCGGAGCAAAACGAGCGCGCGTCCAGGGATCAACGATTGTCGGACCGGATGTTAGGAAGAACGGCTAATTAATTTTATTCATATTTCAAACAGCTGCTTTCCATTAATATTAAATAATAAATGACCGCCAAATAGTTTGCAGTCAAAATCCGTCTTTTGTTACCAGTCGTCTCACCTTGAAACGAATATTTCACAATTCGTTAGTGAAAATTCGTCCGCGCGGGATTCAATTAACTGCGATACAAACGGGCACAGTGTGGCCAAAAATTGTGGGATCGATTTTCCTGATATTTCAAGATTTTACAGACAGTTTTAATACTCTTCCCTGACTTATATATACATTTTTTTATAAATATTCAAACACGTATCGTTGCTCTTGAAATTTAAACAAGCGTAAAAATAGATTTCAAAATTGATAACCAAAATAAATTTCATTCATCCCTGACTTTTACAGGATTAAAAAATTATCTTAATTTTTTACTTTGTTCCCGATTTTGGCCATCCTACGAGCAACATCGAAAGCGTTATTTTTCAAAGTTCAAATTTGTAGCTGCCAAACGACTTCGAATTGAACACCCGAATTCTAAGATAAATCATGCATATTCAAGCGCCGACAACATTTCCTTAAATAGCTACCAGTGATCCGTCTAATTTATAGTTTAACTTATCTAAATGCGCGCAGTTCTCGGCATGTGAAATAACGCAATGGAGGAGAAAGAGAGAGAGTCAATCTCTTGAAGTGGAGGCAAGAGAATGCGCAAACGGGTGTGGCAAGAAAGCGGGAGCAAGCGATCCGACGTCAGCGAGGCATCGGTCGGTTTAACCCTTCGGCTGTTTAGCATTCCACCTTCGATTGCAACAACTCGCAGCAAACCACGAGGAAAGTCTACGTCAACGTTCTCGCTTCCGCTTGAAATGCCAATACCAGTCGACCATTTTCCTACAATTAAGTTTCACATCTTCGCCGCCAATATTTTCAATTATCGCCGCTTGTATCTTCTAACTTAACCAGACTTCAAAGACTTGGAACTCTTAAAATTTACTGAAAAATTGTTCATTTTCGAACATTTATTTACATTATCAGTAGTGAACAGTTTTGCCAACGTTTTCTTACATTACACGCCGACGCTGAATTCAAATCTTGATCTATAAAACGGTCTCATCTCCGAAATTCGTACAACCCCCAAATTCGTGTAGCGCAGTATTTACTTCGGTTTAAGGTTTTAGATTTGTCACCCCTCCCCATCGGCGAGACGATTGTCTCTTAGAAAATAGGAGCATGGCTACTCCCCTTATCCGCTCAAAGTTTATACTTTAAATCCGACCTATAAATATCGCGGTGTCCTTCGGATTTAGGGCTGGTTTCCGAAAGATTGGCTCGCGGTATCCTTCGTGGGAATCGCTCGCCGTTGCGGTTCGATATATCAGGGGATGAAGAAAGGAAAGTAAATCCAAAGAACGCCTCGGGTTATTCGTCATCCCCTATGAAAGGCATACTAATGCACGGACTTGCACCGTAACCTGGTAGGATGCAGACAACATTGACTGTTTTTTACTGTATAGTTCAACTACAGTCGTAAGTTAGATTGATTGTGATCTCCTGGTAGCGATAAATATATAGTTTGCTCACTGGAAAAATAGTATTTCCAGTATTGCACTGCCGAAATAGAAGTTTGAAAAATGTTACCATGCAAAATGTGTTTATAAGGTAAACGCAAAATGTATATTGGAAAAAAAACCTTTGGTCTACCTTAAACAAAAATGATTAGCAAACACACGTTTTTGTTGTGCCGTAATTACATTTTTATAGAGTTAACAGAAATAGTGAGAAAACGAACACAGAGTTCATATCCAAAAAAATTACACAAAAGTAGACCTATGAAATTATATCGTCTGATCGAAACAATTTCTTTATCCACCAATCGAATAATTACAATTATTCGCTAATGATCAAGCGGAAGAAGAAACACGGAATCCGCTAGTTATATCAGATGCAAAATGCCGTGAAAAATTAGGCGGAGTAAAAAGTTGATGCCACGGTTAATATTCGAGTCACGTAAACTTTGTAAAAATGTTACGATTCCGGGGAAGAATGTGACAAACGAATTGGAAATACGATATCGTTGGCCCTTTAAAGCGCGTCGAAAGTTGCGGCCGATTTTCGCAACGACGTCAATTTGTCGCTGGTCGAGAGAAAAGAGGAAGGTCGTTTTGCGGCGGAAAATAAAAAGTTTCTAATCCAATGAATTTGTTTCGAAGCTCTCACGATATATCGGCCAAGTCAATACATCACAGTGCTTCTTCCCAACAGGGTTCCGAAAATCCCATTACCAACTATCCCCGCGTCTGGCATACCATACAGACGTCGTATAGAAAACACAGTGAGGCTGATAGCGGAATGCCGACTCTCCACGGATCCTCCGGCGGGATTCTTGCATGAATATGTAAATCCTTATTTTCGGATCAAGCACGCTCAAAACCAAAAACCAACCTGGAGAACCGAAGCGGCTCTCTTCCTATCCCACGAAGGAATTGATTTATTAACCCAGCGGAGCGCGCGTACCGGGTGTCACGGAAGAACGGCCGAAGCTTATGAAAAGCGCCGTCCCAATTCGATTAACTCTCCGATAATAAGAATCCCTGGCAAATGGAACTGGAAGGAAGTTAGATCGAACGGCGAATTCCCCCCCCCCTCCCCGCATTACAGATCGCTCATTTATTTGAAATTGAAAATTTAATCGGTGGCCATTGATAATATTCTAATCGTTTAAACAATTTGAGCCATGTCAATCACTTTCTCACAATGAAAACAATCTTGTCTTTCCATGAATTTTTCGTTTTCGCCGTTGTCCTTTTTTTATTGTTCTCAACAAATTTTGTTTTCAACAAATTTTAATTTATATACAATTGTATCTATCTGCCATTGTCCTCTTTTCAGTTATTCCCCGAACCCTGTCATCGAATTCCGAATATTCAACCTTGTATAAACAGACAAATTTTAGCGAACGATAAAGTCATTTGTTACCCCATTCGAGTGACGTGTCGCAAATAAAAAGCGCAATAAAAGGCCCTTGTCCACTCAATATTCCTGAAATGAAATCAAAGATAAAAGGATAAGAGCGCGTCTCAAAGACAAATACACCCCTCGTGGCTTTCGTCGGATGTGAAATTGAAAGAACGCCGGACATCGATAGTGCTGTCTTTATTTCGGGATTAGGTCGAAAAGGACGCGCCCGAACCATTGTCCCGAGAAAGTTTTAATACCACTCTCGCGGTTTGAGGGCCGTATCGAATGCGTAAAAAGACGGAGACGCCGAAAAAGAGGGCGCACAATGGTGCGAGAAAGAGCGCGGTATTTCGAATGATTGGTATTGTCGGAGCCGCGCGAGAGGGGAACTTTCGATTGTATATTCAAATGGGGTAGCCATTATAGTTATGCTAGAGAATATATTGATTATTGGGGAGATCAAAGAACGGGGAAAGGAGAGGAGCGAAAAAGTAGCCGAGGGAACGCAAGAAAGTAGCGCCACTATTTCCTCTCCTTTATTTATTTTCCCTTTTTTCCTTAAAACGTTGCATAATTAAGAATTAAAATCAATTAACTCGATTGCGTCCGCCTTTTTTCGTTGCCTCTCCCCTCCCCACCCCTGCCCACTTTCCGCTTAATATTGCGAAATAATTCGCGAGATGTGGTGTTTATACGCCGCTCTTGGGATAAGCGCCGAAGGCGCCAGGTCTTCCAATTTCAAAGAATATTGTTCTTTAATACATTGCGTAATAAGGAAACAAGCCGGGAACGAGCTTAAAGCGGTAACGAGACGTTTCATCCTTTGCCGCGGTAAGTTGCAATTTAACGTCTATTAGCAATGAAAAGCGGCCGCGTTACCAGTCTATCGAGGATTTTCGATTACTTGGCGCATCATCGGATCGCGGAAAACCGAGCAACAAACGCCCTGGGAAATGAAGAAATGAGTCGGATAAACCATTGTCCAGGTCCTCGCCGCACGACAAAAGAAGCCAAATCAAAGCATTCTGATCCCGCGATCATTTCGCCTTCTATCTGACCTCCCCTCTTTTCTGTTTAATTTCTCTTCGCTCGTTTCTTTTTGCTCCCCGAGTTTTCGTGGCCCGCTTTGTGGGATCAGAGAGATCCCGGCTCGATGTATGTCGTAGCCGAGAATCGAGCAAAAGAGTGTGAGGCGGCAAAGAAACTTCGAGTATTACACGCGAGATCCCCTGATTAAGCCGAGAAATCTATTGGCCTTCTTCGATGTGACTTCACTGGGACTTTACAGAGCGGCATTTATATTTTGCGGCTGTTAAACCTAACCGCGAAGTATAAATTCGAAGTAATCGTAAAATAATTCCAAGACCACGTACCTTCATTAATTTGAAAAGCGATTCCGTTGCAATTAAAAAGTAAAAGACCAGAAATTGAAATCTTGATTCCCAGAAAATATAATGTTACCAATAAGAAGGACTTCAATTTCAAAGACAAACATTAATATAGATCATTTCCAAGTTAATAATTCAATAATAAGTATATTAATTATCTTCATTAAATTGTCTTCCATTTGTAACATTTCCATGAAAACTGTTTTAAAAAAAGATACGTGTTTCTATTGGACAGTCTATCAAAGATGAGTCGAAACGGACGAAAGAGTTGAGAATAATCTATGGAGGATTTTTGGAGCATAACGGGGGTGTGTAAGGTGCCGCCACCAAAGGGTTGAAAGAGAAGCCAGAAATACAATCGATGAAAGGGTTGGACGTCAAACCCCTTCGCGTCTCGATCTTCTCTTGCTTGCCAACGCCGCGTCGCGTCGCCATCGCCGCTGCTGCCAACATTCACCCCAGTCCCTACGTAACCCGTTTACCCGGCTGTAACTCACCGCCACAAGGTAGCACCCTTGCCGCGTACACATTTACATAAATTATTGATCCCTAAAACACAAACCGTAGCCATTGCCAGTGCCATTGTCATCGGCGATATATAAAAAGACGGACTAACAACCTTGTATACAGGTTCGCTTCGATTCACTTCATACCTAATATATGCTGATTTGTGCATTCAGCTACTCGGTTAATAAAAACACGTGGAAAAAGGACAAACTTGGACAACAGACATATTCAATGTTCAAATAACAGACTACTTATTGGAAACAAATGCGACCTGCCATACACTCGACGATTGTAATTATCGTAGTTCCATACAAGTGTCTTATACCACTTTTCGTAAATAATTAAGTATTTGCACTTGACTAATTAACTATTCTACTGTCGAACGTTTTACTTCAAAGCGCATTACAGATGACAGGGATCTGATGATTTAAAACTTTGAAATGCAAAGTCCTTGCAATTCCGAACATTGAAATGGGACAATAAAAGTAATCACCGAAGAGGAAGCTCGTACGACAATGCCGATAATTGTAGCGATTGGCCCGATGGTAAAATCTTCCGTCGAATATTACCGAAAGTAACAATCGCCACGGTAAATGGCCGGCGACGCAACAAATGCTAAAATGATAATATATTTTAATAGTAGCAAGATAAACCGTGAATGCGGAGACATTGGCCACGAGGTGAAGGGTAATAGAGAGGCGGGTAAAAGGACGAAAGCCATGCCGCTACGTCATTAAGCTATGCATTGTTCACCGAAGGCTGATTGTCTTGGCCGCTCGTTTCAGCCGTAGCCAGAGACAATTGTTCAATATTTCCATTGATCTGTGAGACACCCTCGAGGCTGCGCCGTCCCGCGCCACCACCCCTCTTTATATATACGCTGCTTTTGTCAATATCTCTATTTTAATGATATGAAACTCGCTTCGTTCTTTTGGCCTGGCTGATCATCCTCGCAGCCTGAATTCGAAGTTTCGAACGCCGTTTACTGTGCGCGTACGCTCGAAAGGAGTAAACAAAATTTTGAATCACGCGGGCGGGGCTGGAGTATGCGACGCGGCAATTATCAAAACGGTAGCTATGATTTCGAGAACGGAATGCAGTAAGTGGAAGAGTAAACAGTGCTTGCATTCAATTATGATTATTCGGTCTAACGGAAAGTTATAATGATTTTGAAATTTGATGGAAATGACAATCGGCTGATACCGCGACAATACGCGCTGTATTTGCAGTCACCGGCAAGACGGTGAAATCTCGACGCCGCTTTCTCACTCGTCGCCAGAAACATTTGAATAAAGTGATTGAAGACGCTTTAAGTAGCATTACATTAGCTTCCGATTCACCTTTCAGATGCAGGCCGATGTCAGGGATCGCGATTGCAAACGTGGCCAAATACCGAGACAAAACCGCACGGTCATAATTAACGGACATAAATTATCAATCCGAGCATTGGTTAGCGGTGCGATATGGCACGCAGACGTATGTACAAGCAAACTCGGATAGTTGCGGCTTGCAGGAGAGAAGGCCGATGGTAGGTTGAAGGGCGGTCGAAGGGTGGCCGCGAGAGCAAAGTGATTGATATAGAGATGCGGTCGGTACAGAGCCATCTGGCAGTGCTGACTCTGTGACGTACGTCGCTATGACTGCTGCGACGAGCTGTCACTACGCCGTGATTACGCTACGCAGAACCCGGGCTGCGGCAAAAGAATTACGTCATTTTTTTCGCTACTTCGCCGAGATTTATCGGCGCGGTCGATTAAAGCGCGTCTTTGCCAAAGTTAGAAAAATGACGCCACAAATACGAGATACAAGCCAGCTCTGCCAGTCACTGAAGTTGTTTCGCATTTTTTTTCCGCCTGTCTACGCAGTTCTTCTTCGTTAACCGATAAATTTTCAGCCAAAACAGCTTTTTCACGGTTGCTTGCCATTACGCGTGTGCGTTTAATGATTACTTAATGATACTTAATTCATAATTAAATTAACAATCTTTGAATAAGAATACTTTGTTTCATCCGAAATCGATTAATAGTTGTAGGAAATTATTTTATACCGCACGTTGTTATGCTTGTTAGTAAAGTAAATTTGAAGAAAAAAGAATCGTCCTTTTTCAATATATTCGAACCGACGGAATTTCATACTAATTCGTCAAACATCTTTACGCGTAATTATTCAAACCCGTGTCCACGAATTTAAATCCAATTGTCGCGTCCAGCATCCTGACAGGTACTTGACAAAAAGTCTTTTCCTCTCCTCAACGAATTAACATCGTACAAGCGGTCGTGCGAGCGCGGCGAAATCAAAATACACGGCGGTTAATAGTTTTCATCCTCCCCAACAAATGACCCGGTCGAGCAGTTGTGTCAAAAACTCGGGAATAAATCATGCGGCTATTTAATTTGCGTTTGATCGTATAATTATTGAAATTAGGGAAATACGCTTGAAAAAAGTGATTGATAGAAGTCTCGGGGACGGATAGGTGGGGGACGAGTCGAGGGAGGGGATCGCACCGAGCGCAAAATGGTCGCAACCGCCTTAATGAAATATGAAAAGCCGCTGGACTCTCTAGGGTGTGGGCTGAGGACCAAAGCCTCGCATGACTTATGCGGGGGAGGTGGTGGCTGGTGAGGTCGGTGAGCTAGAAGGGGTGCCTCGGCGGGAGAAATAACAGTCCGACGAGCAGGACCATGCAAAATGTCTTCGGTGAATTTCGCGCCTTTTCTTCCGCGCGGCAAATTCGAATCGATCGGCTGCGAGGCCCGTCGACTGTAATGAAAAAAAAAAAAAAAAAAAAAAAAAAAAAAAAAAAAACATATCCACCACAAAAACATAAAAATACCACCGCGAGAGAGAGAAACGGAGTGACCTCAAATATAGATTTAAAAATAAAACACAAAAAAAAACAACAAACACACAGAGCACGAGAACCACACACCACATGCGTAATAGCATAGAGAATAGTTATAGCACAACTAGCATGTGAGTA
>JABFOV010005360.1:0-12216 GCA_022817685.1 Aradophagus sp. ZL-2020
CAACATAAGAAGTTACTCTAAAGAATTTATTTACTTCAACAATATTCGCTGACATTGATATAAACGTTAATGGCGTTACTGTCAAGGCACACAAGAATATCCTTGCATGTCGGAACGAAGTCTTTAAAAAAATGCTACTAAATGATACAGTTGAATCAAAAAACAACTTGATCGAAATTTCGGACGTCGATGAGGAAACATTCCGAATTTTCTTAAAATTTGTATACACAAAGGAAATATTAGAAGAAGACATTACAACCAAGTTACTCGTGGTCGCTGACAAATATTTAGATTACGATCTAAAACAGATCTGCGAAGATCATTTGTGCTGTAAAATAAATTGTGAAAATGCAGTTGACCAACTGATGACAGCAATTTTATGCAGTTGTAAGAATTTGGCAAAGATCGCTTCAAATTTTATAGCGGGACATTTAGATGAAATGGAAAATATCAAGGACTTTAAACAGATATACTTGAATGAAGACGCTGTAAATCTCATTTTTAAAGCTTTGCAAAATGGTAAGATCATTATAAATTCTGTTTTAATAATTTGATAATTTGTATAAAGTGTAACTGACAATATATATATATTTATTATATTTTTTGACATAAATCTTAAAATTTTTGTCATGGTTCAAATTTACTTAAATAAGTAACATTAATTATTCAATATAGTCTGAAAAATTTTCAATTTGTTTGATCACCTTGTATTCAAAGTATAGAATTTAGATTGTAATGTGTTAAAAAAAATTTTTAATTCTAATATTTTAATTAGATTCTGATTGCTCTTTAAATAGGTTTTTAAAATTTATTTTTTTATTTTGTTTTCACATTTCAGATAAGCAGAACAAATATAGTTTTAGCATATCCATCTACGAAAATGCAATAAGGGAAAATAATTACCTATATGATAACACTATTCTATTCTACATTGGTAAATGTGCATTTTCTCTGCAAGTTTCTTACAGTTTTACTTGTGTTGAGTTTCATTTAAAACAAACTTCAGTTGTAGACACATCCTATCTGCAATTTAATTGTTCGATTACAATAATGTCTAATAGAAATGCAGTCAACTCGTTAAAAACTAGTGTGAAAGACCTTTGTTTTAAAGATAACTCTATGATTAATAAAGAGTTCCCTTCGATAAAGTCTGAATTGATTAGAAACAATTATGATGATTTTATTAAAAATGATTATATGTCGATTGAAGTTAGTATTCAAATTCAAAAGAATTTATAAAAAAGTGTACAATATCGATGCTCGTTTTCTCATAATTTTTTGTTTTCATAAGATATTACCTTTTTAGGTTTATGTTATATTGTCGTTATAATAATTGTTTGAAACAAGTGAAACTTTGGCATTTATTATTGTAATTTTTATTACAATTGTGATTTTTGTGATTCATCGATAGAAAAAATATGAAACATTATTATAGTACTCGTAAATAAAAAAAAAAAAAAAAAAAAAAACTATATGACGTATTCTTTCTTTCATGTTTATACAATGATAAAATATTATTTAATAGATTCTTAAACGTTTACATCAAATTTATTAAAATAAACATAATCCAGCAATTGTATCGCTCTAAGTGAATGTTTTCTACATTAAACGACAAAAAATACTTTAATATTTTTTAATAATATCTTATCAGACGCGTCAACGCTTTCTGATTGGTCCAGCATATGCGGTGTTGCCACCTGGATACAACGTGAGGCGCAGTTATAATTTTTAGTCTGGTTTAAAATGATAATGAAACATTTCATCAGTACAAATATATTGTTGAAACTGTGGTATTTTAATTTAACCTTGCGATTAAACAAATTGAATACATAAAGCTCTCTGAAGTTGGACTGTAAAAACATGGAACTGTAGAAGCGGCAACACTGTGAACAAATGCCCGCCACTAGTGCAACGAAATTCAATAACGACTTTCATTGCGCGAGAGCGATGTGCTAATATTTTACGTGGTGAATCAATTATATTTTATAATATTTTTTTTATTTTTCATATTAAAGCAGTAATAAGTGCATAACATTATTCTACACCTTTTAATTAACAAAGTTTCATACTGTATTCAAACTGTATATATAACAACCAAAAATCTTTGATTCGTTGGTTTCCAATATTTTAAATTTTATTCAGGTTCAATGTGCCAGACCGCCATCTAGATGAATTTTCGTAACTCAAAAAATATTTGCATTTACAAGTATATTATTTTAGGTTAGGTTGATTCCTACACAAACTGTTTGGTTTATTTTATTCTTACATTTTTCCGTTAAATAAATCTCATTGTCTTTTGAGCAAGTTTTAGGTTAGAGAGATGAAAAATTTTAATTTCAACATATAATAAAGGAAACTTTTGTGAACGTGATATTTATACAATGGATAAATTCAAATCATAGGAAAATTCCTTATTTCCACCTAAAATACAAATTCGCTTGAATTGCAGGAAAAATACAGTGACTGGATCATGTTATAAAACTAATATTAATTTTTGTTTATTTATTTATACACTTATTTATTTTTTTGTTTATTTATGAATTTTTTCCTACATTTACATTTTACATTTGTATATTGTTAATTAAAACAAACATTCACGTTTATTTTGGCAGGTCAAAAATGATAAAAAATCATTTGCAAAAGCAAACATTAGAAGATGCTTTAAAGAATTTATTTGCTTCAGAAATATTCGCTGACATTGATATAAACGTTAATGGCGTTATTATCAAGGCACATAAGTGTATCCTTGCATCTCGGAATGAAGTCTTTAATAAAATGCTGCTCCATGGTACCGCTGAATCAAAAAACCACTTGATAAAAATTCCGGACGTCGATAAGAAAACATTCCGAGTTTTCTTGAAGTTTGTATACACAAAGAAAATATTAGAAGATGACATTACAACTATGCTACTCATTGTCGCTGACAAATATTTAGATGATGATTTAAAATTTATATGCGAAGACCATTTGAGTTGTAAAACAATGTGTTACAATTTCGTTGACCAACTATTGACAGCAATTTCCTGCAATTGTGACAAATTGGCAAATATCGCTTCAAATTTTCTAGCAAGACGTTTGGATCAAACGGAAAATATTAAGAACTTTAAACTGATATACTCAAATGAAGACGCCGTACACCTCATTTTCAAAGCTTTGCAAAATGGTAAGTTCTCAGTAAGTTCGTTTCTTTTTGTGGTGACCGTTTTTTGAAACTGTCCAATACCCAGGATTCTACTGACAAGACGGTCAAAATCTGGTAAACCAGAAGAACGCTAAAAAAAATCTGATTCAAATAAAAAAATCGAATTTTTTGTAATTTTATTTAAGATATTGAAATACATTTCGGATTAAAAAAGTAAAAATAGAAATTATTAGACCCATGACCCGTGAACCCATGTGCAATCAGATATAAATTGTCTTTACTTATTTATTTATTTATTTATTTTTTTAACATTTCAGTCATCCATTACATTATTAACTTTGTCGTGTCTGTCCAGAATAATGCAATAAAGGAATGGAGTGATAAATATCATCAGGTTATCAAATTCTTAATTAATAAATGCGCATTTTCTATGACTGTTTATTACTCTTATGATTTTGTTACATTTTATTTATTAAAAACGTCAGCTGAAGACACATCCTATCTGCAATTTGATTGTTCGATTACAATAAAGTCCAATACAGAGGGAGTAAACTCATTGAAAACTACCGTAAAAGACATTTGTTTTAAAGATAACTCTATGATTGCTAAATACTTCCCTCCGATATCATCTAGATTCATTAGAAGGAAATATGATGCTTTTATTAAAGATGAACGTATGTTCATTGAAGTTTGTATTAAAGTTCAAAAGAATTTACAATATGGAATGTATAGTGCATAATTTCAATGATCATTTCTTCGTAATTATTTGTTTTTCGCCTTTCGATTGATATTTTCTTATGATTGTTGTAACTGTTTAATTTTTGATTGAAAGAATGAATTGAAGATTGTTTGAAACAAGTACAAGTTTGACTTTTGCTATTGTAACAATTGTAATTGTTTATTTGTAGGCAAAAATGACACTGTATTAATATATTGGTAAATAAAGAATTAAATAAAGAATTAATAATTAGTTTAATTTTTGTTGTTTATTATGATTGTTTGAAACAAGTACAAATTTGGCTTTTTTTATTGTAACAATTACAATTTTCGTAAATATTTATGCATGAAAAAATGAGATTGTATTATTGTACCGGTAAATAAAGAAAGGAAGAAAAAATAACTATTCAACATATTGTTTCCTTCATATTCATATAAAGATAAACTTTCATTAACGCGGAAGTGGGCGTGCATCGGTCTTTTCTTCGCCCTTTCTTGATTTTCTCATTTTTTGATCATTCTTCTTATGGCGAGTATAGGTTTAAATGTAAATTCATTTTATATCTTTCTGAATAAAAAGTATCATAAAATTCGAGTAATTTAGAACAGTGAAACTACTGAAATACGCATGTAAAGTGAGTGTTGGTAATTTGAAAATATACAATGAAACGTTTGAATTTTTGAAACTTTTGAAAAAAAATGTTTGAATAACTTGATGGATATAAGAATCTTCCACAATTTTTAAATATCTCATCCTCTTAAACTCGCAGGGTTCGCCGTTGAATCTTAATAATATTACAGATAACAAATAACAATGTTATTACATACCAATGCTTACATAGATTTCAAGGTTTGTAAGTTATGCAAATGCACCGGCCCAAGAAAGATTTGTATAGGCATTTTGCAAATAAAAAAGATGTTTGGAAATTTTCAAATCTATCGTAGAATTTTTCGTTTGAAAATTGGGACAACTATCTTACGTTTGGGGCATTTACTTTTAGTCGACTTGGCAACACTGTTTCTAACCATCACACCTTCACCTCTTCGCGCCAAAACTTACATTATTATTTAAATTGGTTGGATTCCAATATTTTGAGTATTGTTAAGGTTTAATCTGCCCATGCGTGTGTATCTCGACGAAAGACTTTTCGTAACTCGATGAGCATTTCGAAGTATATTTAGTTGGTACATGTTGTTTCCTAAAAAAAAAAAAAAAAAAAAGAATAAAAAAAACTAAAGTTGTTTGGTTAGGTTTGATGTTAACTTTTTTACTTTAGAAATCTCACTAACCTTGAAGCATTTTTTCAGGTTAGCCAAGTAAAAATATTACATTTTTAAAGTTCAAAGAAAGGAAGATTTCGTGAAAGTGATATTTTTATAACAGAAAATTTTAAACCCAAGGAAAATTTTTGATATCCTGCTGAAATCCAAATTTGCTGGTGTTGCAGGTAAAATACAACGACTGGATCATGTCATAAAACTAATATTAATTTTTTGTTCATTTATTTATACACTTATTTATTTCTTTGTTTATGTACGAATTTTTTCCTACATTTACATTTTACAATTGTATACTGTTAATTTAAATAAACATTCACTTTTATTTTAGCAGGTCAAAAATGATGAAAAATCATTTGCAAAAGCAAACATTAGAAGATGCTTTAAAGAATTTATTTACTTCAACAATATTCGCTGACATTGATATAAACGTTAATGGCGTTACTATCAAGGCACATAAATGTATCCTCGCATCTCGTAATGAAGTCTTTAATAAAATGCTGCTAAATGATACAGCTGAATCAAAAAACAACTTGATTGAAATTTCGGACGTCGATGAAAAAACTTTCCAGGTTTTCTTGAAGTTTGTATACACAACGGAAATATTAGAAGAAGATATTACAACCAAGCTACTCATTGTCGCTGACAAATATCAAGATGACGATCTGAAATTGATCTGCGAAGATCATTTGTCCTGTAAAATAAATTTTGATAATGCAGTTGACCAACTGATGACAGCAATTTTATGCAATTGTGAGAATTTGGCAAAAATCGTTTCAAATTTTATAGCGGGACATTTAGATGAAATGGAAAATATCAAGGACTTTAAACAGATATACTTGAATGAAGACGCTGTAAATCTCATTTTTAAAGCTTTGCAAAATGGTAAGTTCTGAGTAAGTTCGTTTCTTTTTGTGGTGACCGTTTTTTGAAACTGTCCAATACCCCAGGACCCTATTGACAAGACTGTATCATCTTGCACTCAGATTTTAAAATTTAAATTGTAAAATAGAAAAAATTAAATTAATTAAAGGCAAGTTTTTGGGTCGATTACCAATATTTCAAAATTTTTAAAATACAATTATACTAAGGACTATTATTGATTTAGCTGATTTAAACGAGATTTTTTCATTAATTTTATTCACTTAAATTTGACAAAGTTTAAAATTATAAAGTTTTCATTTTACAATTTGCACCAAAATCATTATTGCAAATTGTGTAGAAATAGTAAATGATTAAAACTGTAACAATTTTTTATTTGATTTAGCTTAATTTCACCCAAAAAATAATATTCGTTAAGCATCATCTTATGAGAAAGTCTTTCCTCAATGTTCAATTATTTTTTGTAGATAGTCAGGCCATGTCAGAACGTTCTAAGAAGTTATTCTCGTAAAATACTGGCGTAAAAAGCAGTAATACTTTGACAGCTTCAATGCTTTAGGAATTAATTCTTTTTTGTTCAAACTGTACTTATGTCTATTTTAAGTTTTAAGTTCTAAAATCTAAATTGGATTCCGATTCCTTTTTAAATGAATTCCAAAATTTATCTATTTATTTATTTATGTATTTATTTAACTGTTTATTATTTTTTTATTTTTTAACATTTCAGGTATCCATTACATTAATGACTTTGTCGTGACTATCAAGAATAATGCAATAAAGGAATGTAATTATCGATATGATCAGGTTATCGAATTTCTGATTAGTAAATGTGCGTTCTGTCTCCATGTTTATTACTGTTTTAATTATATTAACTTTGATTTAAACCAAACGTCAGCTGAAGACACGTCCTATCTGCAATTTCATTGTTCGATTACAATAAAGTCCAATACAGAGAAAGTAAGCTCGTTGAAAACTACCGTAAAAGACATTTGTTTTAAAGACAACTTAATGATTAAAGAAGCGTTCCCTTCGATACAATCTGAGTTGATTAGAAACAATTATGATGCTTTTATTAAAGATAAACGTATGTTCATTGAAGTTTGTATTAAAGTTCAAAAGAATTTACAATATGGAATGTATAGTGCATAATTTCAATGATCATTTCTTCGTAATTATTTGTTTTTCGCCTTTCGATTGATATTTTCTTATGATTGTTGTAATTGTTTAATTTTTGATTGAAAGAATGAATTGAAGATTGTTTGAAACAAGTACAAGTTTGACTTTTGTTATTATAACAATTGTAATTATTTATTTGTAGACAAAAATGACACTGTATTAATATACTGGTAAATAAAGAAAAAAAAGAAAAAAAAACTGTGATGTATTTTTTCCTTCATATTCATATAGAAGTAAAATTTCATTAAATAGATTCTTAAACGTTTACATTAAATTTATGAATGTATGCTATAGATATTTATATATTTATATAAAATAAATCTATATTTTGTTTAACATTTTTATCTGGAGGACATGGCTGTGTCTCATCATCAGACATCATCGAGTGATATATAAAAATAAAAAACAATCAGAACAAGTCTTGTTTTTTGAATTCCTTATAATTACACGCAAAAGAGTAAACTTTTTAAATAACATTTTACAAAAAAAACTTTCCCATAGCTTTAACCTAATTTTTAGATTACTTCACTTTCGTTAAAAACTACATGGAAGTTTTCGTATGAAATATTGTCTTGAAAATTATCTTAAAGAAAATTCGAGAAAAAAATCGACCTACTCTCTTTATTTTTAACCTTAATTAGAATATATATTCAACGACGAAAAATATTTAGTAATGCAGGAATCTTTGAACATTTTGCAATACAATATTTGCAAAGTCATGGCAAATAAAAAAGATGTTTGAACATTTTCAAATCTATTAAAGAGGTAGCTTTTACAAAAAATAAATAACTCATTTTGCAACAAAGACTATTAAAAAAAAAAAAAAAAAAAACGAAAAATTGCAGAGCTTTATTCTGGTTCAATCTTACCGAGCGCCATCTAGACAAATTTTCGTGAGTGAAAATATATTTCTATGTATATTTAATTATAGGTTAGATTGTTTGCTCTGAGAAAAAGAAGCTTACATCGTTTGGTTAGGTTCAATGTTAAATTTTTACTTTAGAGATAGAAAATCTCACTGACTTTCAAGTAGTTCTTAGGTTAAAAAGATTAAAATGTTGGATATTAACGTTTAAAAAAAGTAAACTTTTGTAAACGTGATATTTTTTATAATAAACAAATTTAGACCAAAGGAATATTTCTGATTTCCTCCTGAAATCCAAATTCGCTTGAATTACAGGTAATATGAATCGTTTATTTGTTTATTTTTACAGTTATTTATTAATTTCTTTATTTATTTACTATTTTTTTTAAACATTGAATTTTATAATTGTATATTGTTAATTACAACAAACATTCACTTTTATTTTGGCAGGTCAAAAATGTTAAAAAGCTGTTTTCAGAAGCAAACAAAAAATGCTTTGAAGAAATTATATTTTTCACAACTATTCGCTGACATTGATATAAACGTTAATGGCGTTATTATCAAGGCACATAAATGTATCCTCGCATCTTCTAATGAAGTATTTAATAAAATGCTGCTAAATGATACAGTTGAATCAAAAAACAGTTCAATCGAAATTTCGGACGTCGATGAGGAAACATTCCGAGTTTTCTTGAAGTTTTTATACTCGGACGAAATTTTAGAAGAAGACATTACAACCAAGTTACTCATGGTCGCTGACAAATATTTAGATAATGAACTAAAGTCAATATGCGAAACTCATTTAGGCTGTACAGTAAATTGTAATAATGCAGTTGACAAACTGTTGACAGCAATTACTTGTAAGTGTAACAAATTGGAAAAGATTGCTGCAAATTTTATAGCAAGACATTTCGATGAAATGGAAAACAGCTTAGAATTTGAACTAATATATTTGACTCCAGAAGCTGTACACTTAATTTTTAAAGCTCTGCAATGTTATGTTCTTGGTAGGTTATTTTTCGTTACCACTTTTTGAAACCGTCCAATATGCAGGATGTTACTCACAAGATGGTCAAAATCTAGAAAACTGCAGAAACGCAAAATTATAGATAATCATTTGAATAAAATGTTCCTGAAAATATATTCATCATATTTTTTGTCATAATTGAAATTCTTTATGGTTTAAATTTATTCAAATATGTTACGTTAATTATCTATTAAAGTCATAGAAGATCTCAATTTCTTTTTGATCACCTTGTATTCAGATTTTAGAATTTAGATCATGAAATGGCAAAAAACAATTTTAAATTCTAAAATCTGAATTATATTCTGATCGTTCTGTAAATAGGTTTTCAAAATTTATATTTTTTTTTGTATTTTTACATTTCAGATAGGCACTACATTTATGACTTCGTGGTAACTATTACGAATAATGCAATAATGGAACATAATTACCGATATCAGACCGTTTTCCAATTCCATGTTGGTAAATGTGTATTTTCGCTACATGTTTATTACAGTTTTACTTGTATTGAATTTCATTTGATACAAAAATCAGCTAACTACACGTCGTATCTGCTATTTGATTGTTCGATTACAATAAAGTCAAATACAGCAGAAGTAAACTCGTTGAAAACGAGTCTGGTAAATCTTTGTTATGCAAATGACAACATGATTTATAAAAACTTCGACTCAATAGAATCATCAGTAATGAGACGAAATTATACAGCCTTTGTTAAAAATAAAGAAATGCCCATAGAAATTTGCATTGAAATTAAAAAGAATTTATTAAATCACATATAAAACACCTTATTTCAATGCTTGTTTCTTGACATAATTTTTTTTTCGCAGATATTTCGTCTTTTGATTAATATTAATATTGCCCTTATAATAATTGTTTGCAACGAGTACAAGTTTGGCATTCATTATTGTAACAATTACAATTTTTGTAATTCATTGATAGAACAAAAAGAGACTACTTTATTGTATTGATAAATAAAGACAAAATAAACTATTCGACATATTCTTTCTCACATATTTATACAAAGATAAAATTTCATTTAATAGATTCTTTAACGTTCACAATATATAAATATATACTGTAGATTTTTATATCTTTATATAAAATAAATTTATATTGTATGTAACATTTTTATTTTTTTTTAATTGATGTTTCTTTTTTTATTAAATGATTATTTTTTTAATGCATTTTTTTTAATTGATTTTTTTTTTCTTAATGAATGACCTTTAACCCGGGAGTAGTCGCGCTGTGATCTTTTCTCCTGATTGATAAAGATATCCGAATAGGATTTTTGAGGTTGGACAAAGAAGTCCAAAAACGCGTGACCACTTTTAAGTTGATTAATGGTTATTTTTAAAATAAAAAAAGTTTCATGTTGTTTTTGTTTTTATGTTAACATGTGTTTTTGATTTTAGAAAACAATTACATATACGAGACTTAATTTAAATATGTTAAAATATTATAATAATATTATATATTATGTTATACATATATATAATTATTATATATTACGTATATTATACATAAGTATTATACATATTATATATTAATGATTATATATTTAATTAATTTTTAAGTAAATAATAATTTATTCATTTGTTTATTAATAATAATAAATTATTTCCATTTATAATAATTATTTATAAAATCATCAATCACATAATTATTATTTCAATATTATTTTTACTATTTTAAAGAATTTTTCATTTTATTTTTATTAATCTAATTATTATTCATTTGTTTAACTAAGTTTAAGTATGAAAAACTTAAACAATACTAAAAAAATCACTTTCTGAACTTGATAAAGTCAAATTGTTCACTTTCCAATTTGAATTAAGCGCCACGAAAAATAAGGTTATATTAGTAAGAAGTGGGGTTGAAAGTTTTGAGGGGAAACGTTACTTAGCAAAATAAAAATCCGTTAACTAGCCGAAGGTAACACCTCATAGCCATTAAAGATACTACTACTACTAATAGCCGAAGGTTAGTTAGCCAAGGTTCAACTGTATAAATAATAAATCCTTCTGTAGTAAAATTCATATTTATTATAAAAGAAATAAAAAGAAAGAAATTTAATTATCAACAAAAACAGTTTTCCTTATAACTTCCCTCACTTTCCTCTGTTTTATGTAATTTTTTTTATTTTACTTTGCTAAAAAATTACAGTCAACCCCATATTTATAAATAGATGGGAATGATAAACAAAAATAAAAAACAATCAGAACAAGTCTTTTTTTTTAATTTTTTTTAATTATATGCAAAAGAATCAACTTTTTACATACCATTTTTTAAAAAAGCTTTCCCGTAGTTTTAACCTAATTTTTAAGTAACTTCAACCATGTTGAAAAAAAAAAAACAATACATCATGATTTTTCTTTTCAAAGTTGTTATTTTGGGGACATTTTAATATACGTATTTACTTTTATCGACTTAGCAACACTGTTCCCAAGCTCCACCTCCACCCCTTTCATCCTAATCTTACATTTAAAATTTGAGTTTTTGGTTTCCAATATTTTGGATTTCATTTCTGTTTAATCTACTTGAGCGCCATCTAGACGAACTTTTGTAACTCAAAGTGTATCTGCGTTTCCAAGTATATTCATTTAAATTAGGTTGTTTACTTGTGCTATAAGAAAAACCGCTGAAGTTGTTTGGCTGAGTTGGTTATTCAATTTTTATTTAGAAATCTCATTGACTTTCAAGCAGCTTTTTAATTAGCAAGGTAAAACTATTATATTCTTGATATTAAAATAAAGACAACTAGGTGAAATTTTTATGACAATCAAATTTAAAAACAAGGAAAAATTTTAATTCCCTTTTATATGATTCAACGAATGTTAATCTTTTGTTTATTTAATCACTTTTGTCATCATATAAAATTTATATATTCATTATTACATATATATACAATTATATTTATTTATAGACTTATTTATTTATTTATTTACTATTTTTTCACAATATCTACTTCTATTTTCGTAGGTCCAAAATGTCGGAAAATCGTTCTCAAAATCAGTCATTAGAAGATGCTTTAAAGAAATTATTTGCTTCACCAGAATTCGCTGACGTTGAAATAAAAGTAGATGGCGTCACTATCAAGGCACACAAGAATATCCTTGCATCTCGAAATGAAGT
>JABFOV010005361.1:0-12215 GCA_022817685.1 Aradophagus sp. ZL-2020
ATTTTATAATAAAATTAAATTTAGACTAATTGTCATTTAATCTCTATCCCTGCATCCAGCACGAGGTCTTCACTTTGTGTTCAGTTTGAGGTGCTGAGTTAGTGCACACTGACTCACCGCCTTGAACAGGCTTATCTCAGGTCGTAACAGACCCAAGTGGCTGTCTGATTTTACAGAAGCAGCGTTACGAAGTGAAGTCAGTGTGTCTTGGTCGTCCTGGGAGAAAGTGAAATCGAGAGTTGGGAGTAATGTTTTGAGAAGTGGAACATTTTTAGAATTGAGTCCCAGCAGAAGAAAGGATTACGTGAAGTCTCAAAGGGAGAAACACTAGATTTGAATAGCAGATCAGGTAAAGGCGAGTATTTCAACAAGACGAGGAGAGAAAATGGGAGGGAATGGTAGGATGGGAATATTATACATTCCTCACAAGTAGTATAGAGATACTTTTATGAAAGCCACGCTTAATTCAAAGCTTTAACTAACGACTCAGGCATGACAGGAAATTTGATCATTAAGTTAGTAAAATAAATCAGAACCATACTTTATATATTATTTTTCCAACTGATTACAAATTTATTCCATTGATTTGAATCAATCTTAAAAACCAGTGTGGAAATTTCATTAAAATTTTAAAATATTATAAAAAATATTACGAAAGTTTAATTAGTTAAAAACAAGCATAAAAAAAAAAAAAAATAGTGAATTTATTATCGTTATTGATAAAATAATAGCTATTAATAAAGTTTAATACGCAAAAAAATTAATGTTTACCAATTGTAGAATAAAAGCCAATTATATATGTCTATATTCATATTCGTCTAAATGTCATATCTAACTTTGTCGAAAATAATTTTAACTTAATCTCGCAACCCTGTTATACTTTAATCATAGAAACTTCAGTTTCCAACGATGTAATAACTGTAAATTGTTATAACCAATAGCCGTTTGCGAATTTCATAAAATAAACAAAAAATTGTAAACACTGGAGTTGAAAGAGGACGAAGAGTAAGTGTCTACTGTTTTTCTCTTTTTATTTTTGAGATGAACGAAATGAGACGAATCAAAGTTTTTTGGATAGAGCGCAAGAAAATCTACAAATCTGGCGACGGCGATCGCGATTTGACTCTTACATAAAAAGATAGAGCACTTTTTATCAACAATCTCTTGTTTTTGTTTTATGGATTTCTTAATCCACCTTTGGCTATAACATCCTTGAATCAAAGTAAATATTGTCATGATCTTTTTCCTACTGCATTTATGAAACTATTTGTTAATAAAATTGTCATTCCACTATCACAAAATTACATAATTTAAAAATTCTTTTATGAACAAATTTGTGAATATAACTTGCGGAGATAAAACTGTAATTTAAAATTTAATGATATCCAAGTTGAAAAAAGGATATACATTAAATAACTCTGTACAAACAATTTTGCTATTGATTTAGAATGCTTATTGTATTAAAAACTAATGAAACGTGAAATATTTATACATGAAAGTTCGAGGATATGACATGTAAATTCAATTTTATCCCTACACTGTACACAAAGTAATTTTAACATATTTATAGCTTAAGGTATTTTTTCTTTTTTCACTAGTAATTAGAACAATAAAAATCAACAAATGTACGTAGAGAAATATATTACATAATACTGTTTTAAACAGTACCGAAGACATACAACAGACGCCGTATGGAAATTCTTGTTTTTAACAGTGAGTAGATACAACACAACAAGAAATTATTCTATTGTACCGGCAGTTATTCACCGGTAACAGAGAATAGGTTTTCTGTTAAAAACAGTGATATTCGGGCAACGTCAGCTAATTGTTCATGGTACTGTTTAAAACAGTAAAAATGTAAAACACAATTTTCTCAGTGTGAGTCAATGAAACTTCGGAGGACACTATTTTATTTTCCTATGATTCGGCCATTCTGTAATTTATGAACGGCTTTTAATTACAGATTAAGAAATTTCAAGAACTTTTCCTCGTGTCATAATATTAGCAAAAGAAAAATCAATGTCTCTGATTACCATGTTCATAAAATTCCTTTCACGAAGTTCACATGGATAATTCACTAAGTTCAAGGCCCGAAAACAACAGCCAATCAACAACGTCAAAAACATGATTTATCAAATTATGAAATATTCACATATAAAGTGTAAAATTAAATACATTTTTAAAACCATGTTTAATGCGTTAAGAATTCCTTTTCAGTTTGTAGAAAAGTTGGATCTACGGTAAATTGTTTTCTGATAATTTCACGGCGTTATTTTAAACGCATCACCCTATGTGCATATATATATTAATTATATATAACTGTACAGTCGAACCGAAGTCTGGTTCCAATAGCCTTATTTCATTCAGCTCCTTTTGTTGATTCACAAGGTAAAACCACTTTTTAACAAGACAATATTTCAGTTAAAATTAACAAAACTGATTTTAATTACAGTAGAATCCCGCTTAGCTAAAAATTTGCCTAGCCGATTCATTTTCGGTCTCATATCCCCAATTTTATTTACAAAAAATAACTTTGTACGATGCGAAATTCAAAAACCTGTTTTGATTCCGCAAGGTACTGTTGCGCAGAGTAGTGAAATTAAGCCACTTCTCCTTTTATTAGTTAAGCGAGATTCCCTGGTGTATTCAAGTTCTAACGTCAATAGTAGACAAGAAGACATTGTTTGAGATACGTCTAGTATCATTAAGATGTTATAAATGAATTTCTCTTCATGAAAAATTTAGATTAAACGAAATAAATAATTTTTGTAATTTAATAATACATGGCCAGAATAATAAAACCGCCTGATAATTTAAATTGTGAAATGTAAGTCGATTAAATTTGAAATTTTATCGGGAAAGTAATTTTAATACAAGTTTTTTTTTAACATAGGTAGGACTACCAATTTAATAAATATAAAGCAATCAGTGTATCAGCGATTAATATCGCTTAAGATTTAACCAACATGTCACAGGACTATTTTGACCTCATGACGATACAACACAGGTATGATATATTAAAAAATTGGCGTAATCCATACTGGATTTTTTTACCAGAATAAGCTGTTTAAAACAAACATGATTTTTAAGCATAAAATTCAAATCACTGATAGAATTAATTCAGTACAGTGTTGACATCATAATCAATCGCTAACTAAACAGGATTGAACCTAAAAAGATATCTGATTTTGCTGAAGCAGCATTGAGAAGCAAGGTAAATGAAGTGAGGAACCATTTTCTGAGAGATAAAATATCAGAAAATATGATCTACTTGATGTTGAACATAATAGTAATCAGATAATAAAATTTGATAACATTATTTTATTTATTTATTTAATAATACATTAATTTAATTGTGAGGAATTGAAATGAATAATAGAAATTTGGTAGAAAATATAATTATTTGCATGATATTTATTAATCGTGGGACAAAACTAGACAAAATTGTTAAAAAATCCACTCCCGCGTTTAAAGCTTATATTGCCCACATAACTAATGTCTTAGGCATCATGGGCCGATAATTCGACTAATAAAGAAAATATCGTTAATATGGAGAATGAACAATCCACGATGGTCGATCAACGCCAATGCGGGCGGATCTTTGGGTCGATTAATGCGTCGTCTGGTTGAGGACCGCAATGAGAAAGCTCCGGAAAAAAGAATATTTTGACAGTATCAAGAGTAGCAATGTGCGTCCCTATATATCCAATGTTCTTATTTTCTCTAGGATATGGAAAATATTTATTCCTTATCCTAACAGTTTTATAAAACAAAACTCAGTAACTTGCATCAACGATTGCAACAGTGTAGAAGTAATATCTCTGATAGAATGGATTCAGTACAACGTCGACATGGTCATGAACAAACCAAAATAGGACTGACCCAAGTGGCTGTCTGATTTTACAGAAGCAGCGTTATGAAGTGAAGTGAGTGTGTCTTGGTCGTCCTAGGAGAACGTGAAATCGAGAGTTGGGAGTAATGTTTTGAGAATTGGAACATTTTTAGAATTGAGTCCCAGTAGAAGAAAGGATTACGTGAAGTCTCAAAGGGAGAAACACTAGATTTGAATAGCAGATCAGGTAAAGGCGAGTATTTCAACAAGACGAGGAGAGAAAATTGGAGGGAATGGTAGGGTGGGAATATCATAGATTCCTCACAAGTAGTATAGAGATAGTTTTATGAAAGCCACGCTTAATTCAAAGATTTAACTAACGACTCAGGTATGAAAGGAAATGAGAAAACTCCGGAAAAAAAAAAAGAATATTTTGACAGTGTCAGTCACTGATCACGAAATAGTCACTGATCACAAACCCCTGGTATGGATGAGGACCGCCAAGGATCCGACTTCTAGACTTACAAGATGGAGATTGAAGTTGGAAGAGTACGATTTTGAAGTAGTCTATAAAGCCGGAAAAAGGAACGTCAACGCAGACGCCTTGTCCAGAAATCCTGTAGATAGAGATGAATTAGACACAGAAGAGCTGACCGACCAGCCAGTATGTACCTTAAGGCAACTTAGGTCAGGACGAATCTTGGCACCCCTTGAGACGGGTAAGTCCACTAAGAAGCAAGGACAACTTGCAAACCCAAAACCCTTACCCACTCAGAAAAAGGAAGAACAAATAAACCTTAGACCCGAAACCATGCTACCCCCTCCTGGGTTAGCCCCACCTGAGGAAAACGGTGTAGCTCACCGAACGCGTAGCAAAACCAAAGGTAGGGAAACCTCAGCCTTAGAAGCAGAAACGAAAGACTCTTTAGTAAACGAGCTAGACAAAGAAGAACCCCAAGTCAATGAACTTGTCAATGAAGAGCCTTTCATAGACGATCAGGCTGAAAACGCAACCCTTGAAGAAAATGCCGATTTGGACAGCGACTTATCTAGCGAAGAGTCCGAAGATAGTGACGAGAGTGAAGCCGAAGAGGAATCATTGGAAAAATTTATTAAGGGCACCAAGATTTTAGAATCTAAGGACCCACTGTATAAACAACTAGCAATCATCGAGCAACAGTTCAAATCAGTACAAGGACAAGTCAGTGCTCTAAAACTACAAGTTCTCCAAAACATTAAATTACATCCTCGAGCACGAAGAAGAACACAAAGCTCAATTATAAGCGCTCAGTGCAAAAGTGAACATCCTCACCACCACACTCGAACTACACACATACATTATACTCTTGGATCAATACATCTCTGATTACAGAGAACATGCACATGAACTTTTTCAGTCAATTATCTTAGATAGGAATAAACTTTACAACGATGATATGGTAGTCCCAAGCGACTATAATTTACATATAGCCAAACATAATCTTAAGACCCTAGATTAGTAAATGTATACATTTACTTTTCAATGACCTTACTACAGCGAACATCCCACACACTCCCCTACATACTTATACTATGTCTGCATCTATACCCCTAGCATACGCAGATAAATTAACGACTGGATTTATAGTTGTGAATCGCCCTTTACCTTTTCAACACATCGAATTCGGCCATACATGTAGCGTTATGCTTACTGATAGTAAAATGATTTGTACTAAACAAGGCTGTTACAGTGCTGATGAATTGGACCTATGCCGAAAATCATTAAATGGTAAATACTATTATTGCCATAGAACAGTACTACAAGCTAGTGTAAAACACCTTATATATACACGAAGTGGTACATGTAAAGACGGTTTCTACACATTATCACTTTATAGTATATATGTCTCTACAACGGGCGTTTATGCTATAAGTAGATGTAATAATACAGCTACAAACTATACATTACACAGCGGAACCGTAATTTTACTACCTTGTCAGCACACTATACGCTTCAATAACCTAATCTTCAGCAACTGCCATCTAAAATGCACACTGGACTCTAGACTTAACAAAGCCATTACATTTATCTATGACGGTAAAACAACAGAGCCCAATACATATCCTCTACCAAAGTATACAGCATTCTTTAACGAGAATTATACTAAATATTCTGAGGAAACACTAAAATTCACAGTTTCTAGAAGTCTCTCGGCTAATGGATATATCCGCGAACTTCGCGGTACGCTTAAGCAATTAACTGAAACAACTCACAACTTCCACAACCAAACCAGTCAAAATATCGCTAAGGCCAATCAAGATATCACCGCAATCCTGGAAGATCATTCAGAACTCGCTACTAATGTAAGCAAAATCCGCGAAATCCTCGAACCAGTCCTACAAATCAAACTCCCCTCATTACAAGAAAACCTCACAACCCTCGGTGTTAAACTCGAAGATCTAGCTTCCTTCGATGATACATTAACAATCAAAATCAATACAACACGTACTGATTTGAATGATTTGATACAAAAACTCCAGGAAAATAGCACAGCTATCAATACAAACTTCGAAACTGTTTTTAAACACCTACAGGACTATCAGGACTTACTCGGCGGAAAAATCAACACTTTAGACACTAGTATAACAGACGAAATTAAAGAAACCGCTAAGGCCATTGAAATCACACGTAGTATCGTTGCAAACTTACGAGCAAACCTCGCTACTAGTATCTTACCAATATGGCTACAAATCTTAGGCTTATGTATTACATTCTTCTTAGTCATCATGTGGTGCTTACGCGCATTACGTGTATAGCTGACCCACAACATATAGTCAATAAACCTGAAGAAGACACAAAACTCCCCATCCGGCATATCAACCATGCACACAATCCACGCATCTCCCGCGCTTTAAATGCACTCAACGAAAAATTCGCAGCATGCACAACAGTCGGCACTCTCTGCCTTGCTTGGCACGATAACTGTACACTAATCAACGACATTGAAACATGTGGTTGTGCCATAGAAAATACACTCGTTACAGATATCACAACGCTGTGTGGATCCGGCATCTATAATAAAATTACAGCATTTTATCGAAATTTGAATACCTTCGAGGTCGTTACAATTATCATGCTCATATCATCTGCAATTATCATGAAAATCCATGAGTCACGCCAATCAGTCACTTATTTTCCTCTTTTGTGTAGACCCCATCTTTGCACATTATTGGGTTTCCGAACACCTGCTAGCTGTACGTTAAAATAGAGCCTCTAGTTTTCAGCGCTGCGCTTATTCACGATGATGGGATGTAAACCTAGTGTCTAAGGGTATTGTGTATAACGGACAGATAACGTCGATCACTTCTGTCTCTGGCTAAGCTCGTTCATGTACAGACTAGTCCATCACCTATAGCTGCCTAGGTCTCTATAGATGCTGGAGCCGCGCTACTTGGCGTCATCGAATCTGAGTAGACTCTAACCCATGTTAGACATCGTACTGAGGACTGTGACGTAGGGTTGAAGATGGCAACAACCAATTACAACATAGTGGGCCCATGGAAAAAAAAAAAAAAATTTTTTTTTTTCTATACTAACTGTTCAAATCATTAAATTAGAAAGAAAAATTTAAAAAAAAAAAAAAAAAAAAAAAAACGAAAAACAAAAGGTTTTCAATTAATACAAATTTTTATTGTAGACTTTAAAAATAATTCTGAATAAAATAATACAAATAGCACAGCTCACAAAATAATAGAACTATAAACACTGGTAGTGCAGTTAAGTACATCAGTAGAGTAATAACTGATATCAGTAAATTGATTGATCCTAAATTATCAGTAAAGTTAACTTCTATGAAGTATAAGAATGGTAACGGCCGTCGGTTGATAGTCGCGATCGTACCTCCCGGCAAACGTGAACACAAAATGAACAGACAAAATAGGAGTTGCTCTTCTATTAGCAGAACAAGGATATGAATATAGACTACACCTCTTCACAGAGCTGTATAAAAGGAGTTATGAAACTTCCCTGAAACTTCAGGGAAACATTTGGAGAGTGGATTAAAAGCAACTTACATTAATAGTATTTTTGTTAACAATGGCGGCCAAAGAAGGGCTTTACCAAATAGCCCAAACAAATTCCAAAAACACTGAATTCTAAATTTTAAATTTCTTCAAAGTAGTTGGTCTTTGCATTGTTTTCAACTTGTAATAAACATTATTTATTAATTTTTTATTACACGCAATAGAAAAGTGCCACTTTTCATGACGTGAGTCAACTCAAAGTTGCCTTTTCAGCCCTTGTAATGAAAAATGTTGTTAATTGCTGGGAGGAAAAAGTAATTATTCAGTAATGAGTTTGTTTTGACAAGGCCGAGCCTCATCAAAACAAACGAGTGAATAATTATTTTGCCCTCCTAACAGTAAAAATATCTATCTTTCGTTTTAATCTATACTCCCATTGTGATTCATGAAGAGAAATTCATTTTACTTATTGGATCCCATTTCAATCAAATATACTGACAATGTCCCAATTTCTAACTATAGGTATACATATGCATGTTCATCATATGTATATACTTCATACATAATTCTTTGTTTGAAAATTATTCATCGGGATAGTTGATCCTCGCTCAAGCTGCGCATGATTTCAATTCGAAAGATTAGAATAACATTTTCATTTTTTTTTTATTTCAATTTCTAAATAGACTGTACCAGTCTTTCTAAATAGACTGAAAAAAAAACTTTAATATTCAAGTAAAATACTTTAAAATTAAAGTTGAACTTGAAATTTTAATAAATGATGTTACTCTGGAATCCAAATTTAAAATAGTTCAATTTAAGTGGTCAGATTTTTAAATTCAACTTAAATTTTACAGCATATTACTTTTAAATTGTTGTATTTTTTGACAGTATAAGTTGACCTTTGAAAAAATTATGTTTATAAGAATTAACTAACACTAACAAAACTAGGTCAAATAATTACATTTAAAAAAAAAATAAAATAATTATATGTTATAAATGAATCGGAGTATCAAATAAAGCGCTTGTATTTCAAACGTAATCAAACATAAAAAAAAGGTTAAATCCTGTCATGGTTAGTTTATTTATACTTTGTGTTTAATAAACCACAGCTAGAGCGAGGGTAGGTCCGTGAGCAGATTTTAAAGTTTTTTTTTTTAATGGAATGACCTGCTTACTACTTTATTCCATGTAATCCCACCACTCTTTTTCGTAACCTTCATGCACATGTTCTAAGAGTACTTTTCGTCGGCTATCGCAATATCTAAAACACAAAACAAAGATTATTTTTTTGAATAACTAATTTTCCTATAAAGTATATGCATATATGCATTGTTTTCTGATTAAATGTTAAACTTTTTATTTTGATTAGAGAAATATTTAAATCGACAAATGATATCTCACCTATATTTGTCCTGAACTTTTTGCTTAATGTCAGCAAGATTTTCACTGGTGATATCTCTTTCAAGATATTCCGAAAGGCATTCGGTGGCGCTTTCCAAATCCTTCTGGTTATCTTCGAAGATCACAGATTGATTGTTTTTTTGCAAATAATATGCAAAAACATACGTGTACATTAAAGTCTGTCGGCATGAGCATAAAATGTCAACCGCCTTTTTCAAAAATTGCACCTAAAATAATCATTACTTTTATAGAATTTTTTTTTTTTTTATCTAAGTGATTCTTTTGAATCAAAAAGAGAATGTAAAGTGACTGTTTACAGTATCAGAAATGAAACTTTTAATGAAAAAATATTCATCATAAGTTTTGCATTTCCCTTTTTAATTTACAGAATTTTGTGTAATACATTTACATGAAGAACTCAAATTAAAAAATTTGAAATGTAGTCCCTTACGTTACAAGTAACGCGTTACTTTTAATGTCTAGAAAGATGATTTATAAAGCAAAAAGTAATTTAAAATAACCAACGTTTCAAACAATGACCTATATGATTTGAAAGAAAGTGATCTTTTATTTCACTGAATCTAACCTCAATCCAGGACATGTTATGCTGTTGCATTTCCTCCATCTTTTCCTTGACGCTGGCGTAAAGTTTGTTCTCAAATTTAAGCGAGTGCATGTGATTCATGTGGCGATTACAGTAAAATAGGTACCGCTGGAGTGCGGAGCGTGATATCTCTTGAGCGTCGCGAGCAGCTTTCGCGTCGGCGTCGTCGTATCGGTTGCAGCTGTACCAACTAGATCCGTGCGGCTCCCACGGCCCAAGACAAACCCAGCAAAATTCCGCCCGACAGTTTTGATTCTTGCATACCATGTGGTTACAACCGCCGTCTTTCTCGATGGTGACCATGCACGTCGGACACTCCTTTGTATTCGCGGCGATCCAGTTCGATGTTTCCGAGTCGTCGTCGCACTTTTTGATCCACTTGCGCAACAAATGACACTTGACGGGATCGTGCCAGTTTTCACCGCAGCTAAAACAAAACGTGTGTCCACACTTGCACGTAACCGGTCGGGAGTCGACGTACTGAACTTTGATCGCGTTGTTGCAATCAGGCGACGGACACCACCTCAACAACCTGTTACACTACGGTCAAAATAAATGTGATTAGTTATATTCATTTTAATTGGAATAGTAAAAAGTAATTGATTATAAATGGAAAATTAAAAAAAGAGTGAAGTTCAAAAATATTGCAGTAGGACTCCTATTTCTAACTTTTCTTTAACTAAAAAACGTACAAGTGTAAAATAAAAAATATTGAATATCTACCTCGACAAAACTGTTGGTGATGAGATGTTGATACTTTAGTTTGACTTTAGAATCTTTAACCAGTCTCATGACACTTGCATCGTCCACTAAAATATCACAGGCATGCGCCGCACAGGCTATTGTCTGTCCGACGCCTTCTTCCATTATTTTCGTAGTCAAATATTCACCCCAGCAACCAGTGCAAAAACGATGTCCACACTCCAGTCCAGTCATCATCTGCAAATTATTGATACGTTTATATTTTAAAAAGATATTAAACAAGTCATCTTGTAGAAAAATTAGCAATTTTTCTAAGACAAAAAACAGCTAAACAAAATCGAAATACTTGTTTAAACGAATTCGTATTTGTTTTTATTGAATTTGCAATTCTACATTTATAATTATGAACGTCATTGATATACTTTAAAAAATTTACTAAAATGCATTAAAAATAACGTAAGCAAGCTCAAGTCGAGAATTATCAACAACTTCATAAGAGTATAATATTCAATATTTTTTATATTCGACTATTTGCTTTTTAATTACTAATTAAATTAGTAAAATAATTATAATATACACTATGTCCATAAATCATAATTTGTGAGTCCTTACACTTGCAATGTACATCGCAAGTATCTTATCATTAATACCAAGAGAGCATAATATTTTTAATTCCTATTCAACAATTAAAACTACTTATTTCACTTGAAAAATCTTAATTTTTATCTGGTAAACTTACATCACATGGCAAAGTCATAAAACAGACGCTACATTCTTCAGTTCCATTGTTTGTTCTTTTTGGCTGAAAATGAAAAAAAAAAACAAATCATGAAAACAGATGTTGTGTAAAAAAACTATGTTTTAAAAATTGCAAATAATTATAAAAGACATACAAATAACTATTTCATATTTTAATTGTTACTTTTATTTATTTTTTATTTTATTTAATCATTTGATGGACCAACATCCCGAATAAGTATGGTTGTGTTGGCGTGACCAATCAGAAAATCGTATTTTCCTTCGGCTCGTGATACCAACATATTTTATTTTCTCGTAAGGAAAAATTTTGTACTCAATTCGGAAAAAATTATATTCATGCTGGTAGCCCACAGGGCTACCAACATAAAACTCATTTGTTCCTCGTTAAGTGATATACTATTATCTCCAACTTTGTTTCCAATACCAGTCTCCAATGTATGAACCGATTCGTCGCTGCTCTGCAGTTACCGAGCGTCGGTGATTTATCTCTACCACCAATACACGTACACATACTTCAATGTTAGACCCGCCTTAAATTTTGTAGGCCCATCAAAAGATTCAAATTCTCAATTTTTCATAATGCTCTTAAAATTTTCTTACGTCTGACAATCATTATTTCTGGCAATATTATAACATTAATTAATGTATAAAAAAAAAAAAAAAAAAAAAAAAAAAAAAAAAAGAAAAAAAAACGGGCCCTTATACACATATAAACAAAAAAAAAAAAAAAAAAAAAAAACACAGTAGAGCAACGTAGATCGTAAACAAACACAAAAATCAACAAAACAATTACGCAGACAAAGATATCGAACAACACAATCTATCTAAATCTCTAAATTTCAAACGATGGAATTATACTGACTACGATCAGATTTCATTCATATAGATGTGTCCTCGATATCAGATATATTTCTA
>JABFOV010005362.1:0-12215 GCA_022817685.1 Aradophagus sp. ZL-2020
TTAAGACACACTTACTAGCTCTTGAATCAGATGACGAACACCATCTGTTATATTCAGACACGTAGTTCGTGTATATGCATCTCACACGAGACGCGGTACTGCGAGCGTTAACTTACAATCTTTCTTCGTCATTGTGAGATTTGGATAAGACTCACTCTCTCTTCTGTTCTTTTTTTTTTTGTTTTTTCATGTTCGACAAGACACCGTATTTGACTTCATATGAACTATTTAGAATTTTTTTTTTTTTTTTTTTTTTTTTTTTTGATAAATTAAATTTTAAAATAATATTAACAGCAGAGAAAACAATGATACAATTCTTTTTAAAAATTTCTAAGATGAAATTTATGAAAAAAAGAATTGAGTTCTGTGGGTAAAAAAGTCTAGTCAGTAATTTGTATTGGATTGGACTCCTGACAAGTTACGCTATATTATGAACTCGACTTCGCGGTTGACGTTCGCCAATTCATCGGTTATTCAGGGGAATCAATTAATCACACGATACAAATGAAGATATCATGTAATTAATATAACATCTCACTTGGCGCGCTAACGAGCCACTTGGTTAATTACTCGGCCTTTCGAAAGGCGAAGCACCGTCGTCGAGGCTCAATATCGTCGGCCTTTTCCGCGATCGACGCGCGTGTCACATAATAAACGCCTGTCAAACGACGTCACGCGTCAAATAAAACGACGTCGATCAAAAGAAAGAAACAAGAATGACTCTTTTGCGCCCAAAAGGATGCGATGACGTACAGCGGAAACTCGGCGCGACGCACGTCGAGAATACGTGATCGCCGCGACATCTATTTAGGGTGAAAAGTCATCCTTCCGAGCGAGGAGTTCAATCAAAGTGCAAAATAACTTTTTAATGAAAAAGTTCGGTCTCAACATTTTATATTTGCACTTCTTTGCAAAAGAATTTGCAGAAGAATTGAAAAGAACGTAAAAACCTATTTTCAATCACTCACATCATTTTTATCAATATTTAATCTTCGATTTCAACATAACTTTTATAATCTTTTATGTTCACTAGTTGAATTTTTTGTCAATATAACCAAATTGTGGTAATATTGACAAAATGATTTTGTTGTTATTTAAGCAACAAAAATATTTTGTCAAATGAACAAAGTGTATTTTTATTCTTATGCTTCGTACAAAAATCATTTGGCTTAAAAACTTTAATTTTGTCAATACAACAAAATAATTTTGTTGATTCGAAACATGAGATAATTTGTTTCAACAAAACTTTATAACCAAAGTTATTTTGTTAATTCAATGCAAATTTTCATTTCGTTCAACAAAACACCAAATGAAGATGAACAATATTGACTCAACGAAATTCTTTTTGTTATTTTGCATATATATTTTTCTGCGTGTGAAGTGATTCGTAAGTAATGATTGGTGACTAGATTTGGTTCGCTGCGCAGACGAGGGACTGATTGAACGCAAAGGAGATAAGTGGAGGCCTAATCCTGGTCCCTACGTCGCTGACTAAAAAACACGGGCAGCGTTGGTCGACTCGCGCGTACGTCGAATGTTATACTGAGTGATTTAATCGCTCACATAAATCAACCACTCTGCTCTTGCTACCGGAAGCCGATATTCAGTGTTAACTTGCCACTCTTGTAGCTCTCGTTTCGTTAGACAATTGAAATGAAAAGTTGATGCAGTGATGAACATTTGTTTTTTGGTGCAATATAATACCCTGTAAACCCAGTTTAGTTCAATTATGTTGTATATAATGTAATATTACATTGTATGGATATTTATATATAAAATTACGTTATATGTATATGTTATATACAATATAATACTGTATTATACATAACTTAAAAGAAGGTAAAGTTAAGGGAAAAGTGAATAAAAATTTAGTGTAGTCATAATGTATTATATAAATGTGATATTTTGTCACGGTATATTTTTTTGTTATATTCATATCAGACACCGTATACAGTATAAATTATACATACACTACACTGAAAAAAAAATAAATATGATTCAGTAAATACAACAAGTTTCAGTCAAATATCAAGTACTGAAGTTTTAGTCAAAACAACCAAAAATTAGTAAATTTAGTTGAACACTCAGTTAAATCTAACTGAATAAGGTTTACAACTGAAATTTCCGGTATTTTCAACTGAAAAGATTTTTCTCAGTGTGCATTAAATATAGTATACACTTTACATAAAAAACATTAAACTTTTCTTTTTAACTTATAAATGTAAAGTTTTTCACGTGGAAATATCCAGACGATATACAATTTGGAAAAAATGAAATAAAATATGTGAAGTACATGTATTTAAAATCTGCTTGAAGTGTATGTATATACCTCAAATTTATTGTTAAAATAAACATCAAATTTGTTAAATTATTTCAAAAGTTCGAATCACGTAGATATTTCCACGTGGAAAACTTGACATTGATTTTAATTTTTAATTTTTCAAATTTGACGGATGCTTTGAGAACCGAAATCGATCAAGCATCGCTCGAAAGACGAAAAGCTCGACGAAAAACGAGCCGTGCAAAAGTGACGAACCAAAGTGGCACGTTAGGTTAATTAAGCGAGGGAAGGCTGCGCGATTATTTATTCGTCGTGATCGTTGTTTATAATGATTGGCGTTCAGCCTTGCTCCGAGTACCTGTTTCGCGAGGTCGCTCGCAAGACTTTCACTGATCTTTGGCGCTGGGCTGCGCCGTGCGTGTCATCGAGCAGCGCCGTAGATCGAGATCGATCGATCGGTCGGAAATAGCCGCTGATTTTGCGGCAACGCCGTTTTTCACGCTCCAACGGCTCGGGCCGTAAAAAAGCAGCGTAGACGCAATTTTACGCCGACGACGATGTGTGAACGTCTTCGAATTCGCACGCTCATTTTTCCAGCGAATTTCATTCGCTCATTCGATTTGCGCATCGACGAGCGCTCTCGATTCGTTTCGCCGGGGGGGATTTTTTTAGCTACTGTTGATCGAGAAACGAAATTAGTAACATTTTTTTTTCATCGAGTAGATACATCGTTATGATTCAATTTTTTTTTTGTCTTTAATAATTGAGTTTTTGAAGCATAGAAATCCAATTTTATAATTTGTTATTTTAACGCAAATTAGACTTTGACTTCTAAAACCCTGCAACTTTGCGAAGAAGAAAAATTAATTGAATACAAAAAAATGTTACATGCGTGAAGTTTGCAATATTTCATTGCAACGAATTCGGACTTGGAAAAATCGTTATTAAACAATTTACAAAAAGATAAAGCCATTCAAAAGACAATTTTTTTGCAAACTGCTCGACGACAGTTTTCCAGGCTGGAATTTGTTGCAATTAAAAGTTGCAAACTTCGTGCACATAAATTGTTTGCAAATTAATTTTCAATGAACATTGTTGATAAGTAATATAGCCGATTGAATGGCAAATCGCAGATTTCGTTTAGAAGGTATGTAATTGCTACTTGCGTGTTATTGATAAATTAATAGTAACAATGGATCGAAACGCTGGTACTGTTGGAATTCCGTGACGAGGGAACGCGGTTGTTTAAGATCGAACGGAACGTAATTGTTTGCGCTGGAAAGTATCGGCCGAAGCGGGAATCAAAGACCGAACAGTCCGAGGGCCCGTAAAATGGTTATCAAACGCCGTTAAAATAAACACCTCGAGCGGCTAATAACAGCGCACTCAAACGTTAATTACACGTTTATATCGTGCAGCTCTTTAGCCCGTCGGGATACACGCGCGCGTCACGAAAATGTTCCCTCGGATGAAATCATTTCGCTCGGCTTCTTTCTGCTTTCGGAAATCATTTCATGCTTGAATAACAACCGCTCATAAAAATGTCGATGATGTGTCAATTGAGATAAAAAGTTGCCGGCAAATATTTACAGTAATTTGATTAATAAATATCGTTAACTGAAATGAGAATGAAAGTCAACTTACAAGTATTTTAACTGTTTTGATCAACAAAATCGGATTAAAAATTTACTGAAAAAATTTAATGCACAAATTTACTCGAGAATTTAAATGTAATATTTAAAATGTACAAGAAGTTTGCAACGTTTATTTGCAACGAATTTTCAATAAAATATTTCGTTCATCTACAATAAAAATCAAAATTTAATATCATTTCAGTGCAATATAAATTTAAAAAAATTAATTTTTCGTTTACTTTCTTCGTTAAAAGAATATCTTTTTCGATTGAAAATTTATGGAATTTGGAATTCGTTGCAAATAAACGTCGTAAACTTCCTGCGCGTTATTTAAAATACAAACTGGAAAGTTATTTTCAGTACTTTAAACAGCGAAATTCAAACAATAAATGTATTAACAAAACTTTGTTGTTGTAGAAAAGAAATTATCGATTAAACTGAAATGATTGATCGATGAAAAGAAAATTATTGATGAGAAACTGTCCGATAGATATAAACAAACGTAAATAGGTTGCGTAACATGGATACAAGCGGAAAACAAATAAAATCGGTTTATCGGCGAATGAAAAAGTGAGCAGACGGAAAGAAAACGGACTAAGTAAAAGTAACAGACGTTTGATGTCAATAAATCGCGCGGCCATAAAATGATCGGTTGCAAACGATTTCGCGCCGTTGCGGCGCAAGAGCGACGGCCCGTGCATTTCCCCTGGCTTTTGTGAATTTATCGATCGAAACGCGCGGGAAAACAAACGACTGAAATCGCGCGGCGGTGTAGAGTTACCGGGGCTGCGTTAATAAGCGGCGCGGCGTTATCGTCCCGCGGCGCGCCAAGTGCCGGACGTGTCGTTGACAGAGCCGTTTTATCGACGGGCCGTGCCACTTTGCCGCGAATAAATCAGCGAAAGTAACCGCGCGCTTTTCCGCGGCGCGGCAATAAATATCGGCCAAGCAAATTCGAAATTCCCGGGGGGACAATTTCCACGACGCCGGCGCCGCCTGGAATCGCAATTAAGATTGCGCCGTGTTTTATGCGACGCGCGCGACCTCAGTCCCGAGTATTCGATACGGCAATTAACGGAATGCGCCGCCGCTGTTATTCTATTATTCGACGGCTCATCCTTTCGGCGACCTAATTATCGATGTTCGATTATGCTTTTGAAATTTCCAACGTTTATTAGTAAACGAAAATTAAATCTGGTACAATTTCCTACATCTAAAAACGATGGGATATTTCATAGAATAATTTTTCAAGAAAAAATATGAATATTGTCAACATTTGGAAAGCAATATTTTCAGTTCTAATTAAACTATATGTTACAAAATTAAATTAAAATAATTTTCGTTTACTAGTAAACGTTGGAAATTTCACTTACATTGTTCGATTTAGAACGGGACATGGAATGAAAGTTCTTCTTCCATTCTGGTGCACTGCAGTCATGTTTTTCATTTTCAACTTCGGTATAAACGTCGTCCTGAATTGCTGTATTAATATGAACAAGAAGTTTCGCACGTATATAATATACGAATTCGGACTTTGAAAAATGATGTGCGTGAAGTTTGCAACGTTTAATTGCAACGACTTTTTAGTAAATTATTATTTCGTTCATCAACAATCAAAATCAGAACCTGAATTTATATCGGCGCAATATAAAATGAAGCATTAAATAATTTCGTTTACTTTCTTCGTTAGAAGTATATTGTTTTTGATTGAAAATTTACGGAATTCAGAATTCGTTGCAAATAAACGTTGCAAACTTCTTGTCCATGAAAAATTATTGTACAATTTGTGTTTATAAATTGCGAAAACCGGTCAAACACTACACAAAATAATTAAAGTGAAGTAAAGTAGTCAATAAACATCGATATTAATATATTTCTCTTAAAGTGAAGAGATTTTACAACGAAAACAGAAAATTTTGTCACGAAAATTAATCTAATTTCAAACCCGTATATTATATACCTACTGTACATATATTTATGTTATATATATTTCAATAATGTTTATGTTAGTGTAATATTTTGAGGTCATAATTTGAAGTATCGTTGCCAATCGCATTTTCGATATTGAAAACTGACTTTTTCTACGCACCTATTCATTCGTTTCTTTAGATTGTCTTTGCACCTTTTTTTATTCACTCAATTCATTTACTTAATATTTATTGGCTATTCATGTACAACTTGATTAGCTGTTCATATACAATGATGACGTTTTACGCGTCAGACTATTCCATTCCGTTTTTTCCCTACTTTTCATTGTTATTATTATTCTTTCTTTCCTTTTTTTTAACTCCTTTTACGCAAATAACCGGAGATTATAAATCGCGGATTTTACATCGCGCAAGATTTATACTTGGACGTCATTCATGGACACGTTTTACATAGGTCCCTTTCTCGGCGGAGCCGTTGGTTTTTATTTCAACACTCGTAAAGTCGGCGTGCGAAAGAAAAACGGCCGGGCGAAGAGGAAAGCCGGCTAGGAGTAGCCGGTGATTATTGGCGTTCGCCGCGCTCGGCATTCGTCGCACTGCAAATTCATCTCCGTGCATCTACACTTTTTTCTCTCGGCTGCCGTTTCGATCAGAGATCAAATTTCGGCCCACTTTTTTTACCAGCGCACGACCGTGTTACGTCCTTTTGCCTTATTTTGACGGCTTGAAAATATTGAACGACAATTTGAAGGGGTTTCACTGTAGAATCAATTTTCACCCATAATTACTTATGAGTTTGAAGTTTCCAACGTTTATTAGTAAACTAAAATAAAATCTGATATAATTTTCTTCATACACATAATGGTATTTTTTTATTGAATAATATTTCAAAAAGAAGCTTAAATATTTCAATGTTGGAAAATATAATTTTTTCATTTCTGATTACGATTTATGTTACTAAATTGTATATAATTAATTTTCGTTGATTAATAAACGTTGGCAACTTCAACTTCATTAATTATTTATGGTGTTTACGAAGATCTGTTCTGCGGTACGTGTCTTGTAAGAAAGCACATTTTTCTGGACGACAATTTTCGACATTAAGGATTAGTAGAGAGGAAAATATGGAAGATCGGTTTTTTTCGACATATAGTTCATTTCGATCCAAAATACTCATCTATCCAAAGTTTGTATTCAAGCCAGTGAACAGTTTTAGTGACATCGAATTTTTCACATCTTCAGACTGCTATGATTTTGTCAATACAACAAAATAATTTTGCTGATTCGAAACATGAAATGATTTGTTTCAACAAAACTTTGTAACCAAAGCTATTTCGTTGATTCAATGCAAATTTTCTTTTCATTCAACAAAACCCTAAATGAAAATAAACAGAATTGACTCAACAAAATACTTTTTGTAGTTTTGAATATACATTTCTCCGCGCGCGGAACTGTTTCTCGCGCTTCGGCGCAGAATGATTTCGAACGGTCTGCGGCGATATGTGCCGGCCGGATAAGTGCAGCGACGCCGCCTCGATCCATATTACATTGTGCCTTGACATTTTTGCGCGGGATCATAGAACGAGAGCACGATAAAGCGGGGGATAAAGGGGCACGGGAAGCGCAACCTCGACCGAGTGGGATAGATTAAGTGGGAGCGGTAGAGGCAGCAAGAGTTAGGGACCTTTTGCGTATCTCCCGCCGTGGAGTTTATGGGGGACAATAATACCTGGCGGGCTCACACTGCGTTTACATGCCACGAGATAAGATTCAACAGTTGCGCGTTTTAAGGGGCTCGCACTCGCCTTCGAGCGGGCATTTTTCCGCCTCGAACCACCATTTTCCTTTTCGATTGTTGCGCTTCGCGTTTGCGGCCGGACGACGAAAAATCGTAGCTTTGTTGCAAAGAACAAAAAAAATCGAACTCCTGAATTAAATATAATCCAAACATAAATAAATAAATAAATAAATAAATAAATAAACACGTTTATGGTCTATTTCAGGATAATTCATTTTCTCAAGATTTTTAATTCAGGTGACTTCAGGTGACTTAGATTTTTATATTCATTAATAACATCTTGTATTCAACTTTATCATAAGTAAACAAAAAAAGGACTTTTCGCTACAACCATTGATATCAATTAATTATTCTTTTCAATTATAAATGATTGTCTACTAGCTAGATAAGTATCCGACAAATAGCGTCTTTATAGCCTTTCCGTGATAGTCGCTTGTACCGCGTATCGCGCAATATCACTCATCATTTCCTATGTATATTTATTTTACTGAATCGAATTTTATTCTACTAATTATAACTTCCGATAGAAAAGCTAATTGGTTTCAATGATTGATGACATAGTTCGGGATACCTGAAATTACTTGTGATAAGAAGATTCGAGTGGAAGGTGCATCATTTATCAAGATATTATGACAGTATATCTAAGGCTGATCCGATTGAATGACGTTAATATCAATTTCCTCCCCAATAAAATTACCCTTCATGATATGTGCGTTTGCTCCGAACGACCTCTAAAGTGCTTTTACAAGGTCATAAAGTTCATGGAATTGAGAGGCAATCATCTTTTTGATCGCATAATTTAACAACAACAACAACAACAATAGTAATGATAATGATAATGCCGATAACAACAACAACAAAAACATCAACAACACTGACAATAACAACAACAACAACAATAATAATGATAATGATAATGATAATGCCGATAATAACAACAACAAAAACATCAACAACAATAACAATAACAATGATAACTAATTGTACAACTCGCAAATGTTTTGGAATGTTGTTCATTGAATAAGCTCAAAATAACTGCCAATATAACTGAAGAAGAAATGCAATAAATCGCTTAATATTTTGTTGGCGCGAATTGGCGCGTAAAAACTGCTTTTGATCGCCAGTCATAAAGCACTAAAATATAAATTCTCAGTCCGCAGCAGGGTCACCGCGCGGCCTTTCGAGAGCTGCAAACGACAGACGCCAGATATTATACGTTCGACGTTCGTCTTTATAAGGACATCTTGTCAAAAGTTAATAAATCGATAGCGCGACTAAAAGGCTGACGCGGGTGTCGCGGCAAAAACGCGCGCCACTCGGGACCTTGGCGACAAGCGCTCCGCGCGGACGAGCCTGTCGCGACGCCATTAATTAAGCGAAATTAATGCCATCTGCTTTTCTAACCCCGAGAAATTGATATTTATGCCGGACGCAATTAACGCCGTTGTCTGTTCAGCGAAGTCATCTGTTTCTGTAAACTTTTTTGCTTCAATTGCAATGTTGAGGGAAAAAAAAAAAAAAAAAAAAAAGGAAATGAAACTGGCGGGATTTGAACTTATGCCTTGTCAGTTTGATTGATACAACGTCCGTTTCGTTTTTTCTTTGATTGTAATTCATTTGAAATATGTTCGTGATGTTTCAAATGAATTGAAGAATTATCAAATCAATTAATCAATATAACTGATTAAAAAAAAAATTATATACGTTTTTTATATGAGTTTGTAAGAATTTCTATATAAGTCTTTTAGTACCAAAGGTGAACTTATTTTTCAGTTAGTTTGTTTTTACGAATATCCTTATAATTATATCCAGTTGTTTGTCGTTCGGTAATTGCGTCTAAAACGAGACGCAATCTCGGGAATTTCACGCGTGCGTCGCGTGCTTTCTTCCGTACGGCGGGTTATGAATGAGCGGAACAAACACTCGCGGATGAATGTCCCCCCGGTCCTTAACACCACCCTCGCTCTAAATATAACGAGACACGCGCCGCCAAAGTCGGGGACACCCCGGCGACGGGATTTATGACAAAAATAGTCGCCGACTAATCTCACTCTTGGCTCTCGCTCCGTTCTGGTAAGTCGCTTGGAAAATTCTTTTGTTTCCACCGAACGCTTAATTGCTCCAGCATCCGTTCTTAGAAGTCGCTAAACTCAACGCGTAGAAGAAAGGTACGTTCAAATGTGACTTTTCAAGGTATCATGGCAAACTTGATTTTTATTTTTTTACAAGGAATTAATTGTTCTTATGATTTTTCGCCCTCGATTTATTTTCTGATTTCTTATTTTTTCTTTTCTTTTTTTCATGCGCAGAAAGTTTGCAACGTTTAATTGCAACGAACTCCGAATTCGATACATTTTCAATCGAAAAACATGATACTTTTAAACGAAAAAAGTAAACAAAAAAATTAATTATTTGATTTTATATCGCGTTGATATAGATTTAAGTTCTGATTTTAATTGTCGATGGACGAAATGATATTTCATTAAAAATTCGTTGCAAATAAACGTTGCAAACTTCTTGCACATTTCTTTTCTTGTCATTTAAATAATCTTAACTAAATTATCTTGTATAATGCAAAATTTATTTCCCAAAGTTATTTTTATTGTCATTTTTAACTATATATGTTTATTATTGCATGCTATAAAAATGTCACTTGAATGATAGCTTTAAGAAATGTATTTATTATTCATGCAGATTGTTGATGTTTTTCCGCGGAAATGCGAAAGTGAAATTGCGCTACCTGGCATTTTGCAAAACAGCATTGTCTCATTCGGTAATTTCTTCAATTGTTCACAGTTTCTAAATCATACGACGCGAGGCGATTTATTGAAGGAAATAGCGTTCGCGAAAATGAAAAAAGTGACTCCTATTTGAGGAACTGCGACAAGATTTCTCCGCTGTCTCACAAATTTCGTCTTAGAAAGGGATACATTATACTTCTACATGCATTTATACGCCTATCATTTATGCATGCAAACCGATTCCTTAGAGCTTCCACATTTTCCTTTGCCGATGAACGGCGCGATAAGAGATTTCAAAAAAATAAACTATTCAATATTATCGTCATTCAAGCACGAAATGGATTTTCGCAGATCTTATTGTCGAGGTTGGACATTCTTCGTTGCGCACGTTTTTCAAGTCTACGCGATTGAACAAATTCGTACTCGGAAATTCCCGAAAAAAGCGCGACACTTATTTCCTTGTTACTTGATAATTGCAAAAAAAAATAGATAACTTTAGTGAATTATGTCCAAAATAATTATGAGAAATGAACAAAAAATGTCAACTGCAAATGAAATATTGCAAGTCGTACAATAACATTTCATATTTTCTTTTGCAATTTTCACAAAAAATATCACGAAGTTTTATTGAAAGAACATCGTGATGCTAAAATTGAAATTACTTCATCTCTTTTCACGCGGAAGTTGAAGTTTTGAAAATTGATTATTTCGATGACAAGTGTTTAAATTTTGATTCCGAATTCCACACTTTGACCCGAAAATGTCAAATCACGATTCAAAAATAGCCTTTTAACAATTGCATTCAATGAGAAACCGAATAGAAAGTGTATTTAGGCCGAGAATATTCCGTTTCCGTTTGGTTCCGCTGCGCAAATAAACGGGCGCGTTGTTTCGCGCGCATAATCGAAAGTGCGAAATGTATTCGCGCGAAGGGTTAAAGGTAAGTTTGCTTTCGGCCCCGAGCACAATGCGCATTAATATTCGCGGCCGAAGCTCTCTCGCATGACAAGAGGCGCATCGCCATTCCTCTCCCGAGGCTTTGTCCTTTCTTGGCGCTGATTTCATAACACCGGTCGCACTTCCGCGCCGTAATCCGCGATTACATTGTGCGCAAATTATCGATGTTTCTTATTGTGCGGCGTGACACGATTTTCGCGTCCTTTCTTTTGAGCGGGAAAAAAGGCGAAGTAACGACTCGACAGGTGGGGGAGGCTTTTTATGCGCCGTCGCGACGTAAGTCGTCTCGTCCGACGTTTCCATTTTTCCCGCAGGAATTAAAAAATACACCCCGATTCTGTGCTCGCGTGCCTTCGAGACATTGTTTCTTGTTACAAACGGTATTTTCATCCCTTTTTTTTTAAAGTTCCGATCTTTTCTTGTTGTGCAATTTATTTGTCATTCGATCATATTGTACCATGGTTTATTTGTAAAATACCTATTTTCTTGTGGATTATTCTTCGTCGTCAATGTGATCGCGTCATGATTTGAAATTTGGAGTGCGAAAAATGATAAAATTAAATGTATTAAAATTTATGTATGTAGGGCAAGTAATGATGATAATAATTTATAATATATTGATAAATTATCAATTTATTAATGATATTTACACTGAGAAAACCATATTGTAACCACTACAAGATATATTGTAACGTGGACAATTTCATATAGTAAACTGTTTACGAGATCACATCGTAACTAACTAACTTCACCCAGTGACATTGCTCGATTGCTTGATTTCGACCAATCAGCATGCTGGCAATTGTACAATCCATACTGTACGATATCGTTTTCTCGGTGTATTAATGATATAATAATTCATTTATAATATATGAA